>JBAIAA010000214.1:0-298885 GCA_037893245.1 Crossaster papposus | reverse complement strand
TTCGAACAGGTCAGGTTAAACGATATTTACTATAAAATACAATCCCCAAAATCTCACCCATTCCTTATGATTCAATCAATTAACAATAGTGTTTCCTAACCTTTAAGCCTAAAATGTATAAAAGTTCCAATTCATACAGATGATTCAATGTATTAGTCGTACACAATCACCAAATATACAATTATGTTTCTGCTCGCACGTAGCATAATTGTAATAGCGCTGGTGGAATTTTTCGGAGTCACAATGTTGACCCCAGAACAGATAATGTGTTTTTGTCCGACTAATCGCAGGTAAATAACACACAATCGACACAGGTGTGGATGTACAATCTGATAATGTACGTAGTAACCAACGGATAATGTACAGTTTCATTATCAATCAACCGATACTCCTCAAACAAATTGGATCAGTTTGTACGTAATCACTGAACCGATAACGTTAATGTACTACACTCTCGGTCAATTATATGTTACATTATGGGCTGTTATAGGGAACCGATAATGTAATAACACTTTACTGATTTTGTTGTTACATTATCGGTTAGTGATACAATTATCGATAAATCTATCTGACACTATCGGTTGATGATACATTATTCATTGTTATAATTCTGTAACAGTGGAATTAATGTGTCGATGTTTAATGTACCTACATTTAAATGCTTTTTTCACTCCACATAATACCATTTTTGTATTGAACCACGTTTTGTAGGGCCCAATTGGGTGCTTCCGGGATGGAATACTCCTTTAATCAAAAGAATAGGCTCTAGACACATCGGCAACCATGTTACTTGTATTTCATTAAAGGTTCATTTCAGAGGGCTACTTAATGACATCCCTTTTCACTTCTGGGTTTGAACCGTTTAGCACGCCCATGGAGCTTTGCAGAAAATAAATCAATTATGAGACAGCGAGTTTGGGGGGTGGTTCTATGCTATCACAAGTCCTATCTTGAATTTCGACTGCTCTGTTGCGTGTGTTTTGCCACAACAAACAACCTTGATTGAACTGACCATGTTTTCACAGTTAATTCCCATTAGCTACTATAGAACCGGTCTCTCCCAGGAGTCTGGCCAACTTGTGGATTGACAGGAAACAATTAATTCCGGCAGAGAATCATACAAAAACGTCCAACAAGTCAACCAAGGCGGACTATTCTCTTAAGTCATCGACAACTTTAATGTATATTTCTGCCATGCTCGTGGTGTGGTTAAACGTATTATCTTCTTCTAATTGTTGTGTGAACATGGGTTAATCACAAGTAGGGTTCAACAGGTGGAGTAACGAACGAAGTGAGACTATGTCTTGTATAGAGGGATGGGGTGATGAGCCATGTCGGGATGTGAATACAATCGCAAGTATTTTGAAAAGTAACCGGGTAAATTCATTGGTAGCCAAGGTAGTTGCCCATAATTAAATCGATGATATAACATAACTATAGTGGCATGATTTTGTAGGTGTAGTGGTCTGGTTTGCGACTGGTTTTGCCTAAGGGCATTTTGAAATCTCGAAATTGTTCGACAGATGGTCAGACTGCAACTATTTCTACAAAGACGGGCAACATAACGGTGTATATGTAACCATACACCAAAGGGAGCTGTAAAGTATTTTTTTTTACTTTTTTAAGTTTGATTGTGGTGAGAGTACAACACCAGCTTTCAAAATGATAGCAGACTCTATGAGTTTAACGAGGTCATGTATTCGAAACCAAGAGGCTCAACTTGTGAAGTTTTCATGTGAAATTCGTAAGCTTCTTAGATTCGTAGATCGAATTTCTAAACTGATTACCCCCCCCCCCCCCCCCGCCCCCCCACCCCCCCACCCCCCCCGCCCCCAACACAAACAAATACCAAGAAAAAAACCACATGGTTTTTCACAAAACTAAATAAAACAATGATCATTCTGAATCCTCTAAACTACAAGATTAAAGTATAAACTATTCATGTTTCGAGGTTTTGGTCCCTCCTTCAGAAACAACTGTGATTTTTACGGCCCGTTCACGGGTATAACGGTCATACATTATGGAAACAGTCGCTACATTTGTGATTTGTGTTTTACTGTCTTACACTACAACTTGTGATAGAACAAAAACAGCTTTTCTTGCTTGGCACTTTTCCACTGTCTTAACGCTTTTTGTAATCATTCCCCAAACACCGCTCAAACAAGGCGTAATCTCGCCCCCCCCCACATATTGCTACACAGGGAGGTGAACTTTCTAAAAAGCTTATGCTCGGGAACTGGGGTAGAGGTTGCCTAAAACCTTGGGCTATTATGCAACCAGATTGCAGATTGATCCGCAGTGTTGTGCAAAACGAAATCTGTACGTGCGTGTGCCATTCCATTGTCCCCGTGATTATACGCTCCAGTTTAGAGCGGTACGGTTACTGGTTTTTCTCGGCTGAAGTTTAATTTCGTTTGCCGCGAACAGACGCGGGGAACACATCCCACTTTTCATTTCAGAACTACCCAGGCTATAAGGGTGATGAGGTATGATGTATTTTTATGTTGATAATGCTTCTATTTCCACTGGAATCTAAAGCCGAGAGAAACGTCGCATGGTCCCCAGTGCAATAGAAAATACGTTTGTTTTTAATATTCATGTTGGAGAACTAACTTAAATAGCTAATACGAAATTATGTATCTTTAATTATATATCTCAAATAGACATCGCATGGCAATTCTTCATATATCTGTTCTGGGGTCTACGTTAAAGGTAATACCAAAATATATCGAATTAATAGAAAAATACTTTTCTTGACTCAAGTCATGAATAATAGTCCTCAAGGCGTGTCAAATCATGTCATCTACATGGTATGATGTGCGTTTAAAAAGAGGGGAATGTTTGTACCGACCATCATTGCCCACAACAAATTGCTCTCTCTCTGTAATAGTGACTGGTTGTGTTAAGTGAACTACACATTTAATTGAAATGCAGTGACCCCGGTTCGAATCCGCCTGGGCCAATATGTCTGCAATTCAGTCCGGCCCCGACTGTGGTTTTTTCTCGGAATATATAATTTCTTCTGGGGTCTTCTTTCATTGTCCTTCCCTTCACTGGGCCCCATGGCGGACCGGTGGATTCCAACTGAATTTGCTACCCACTTGATAATAATTAACGTTTTGCTGAGTAGTCCAAGGAACATAGGTTTTGACTTCAAACACATTGCAACAAATTGTTTTTCACCACATCGCACTTCTATAAGGTCCCTAAAATTACATACTAAAAGTCTACAAAAATCCAAGTGGTGGAAATATGACTAATTTGCATACATCGTTAATCCCCTGCCGGCGTAATTATTTATTCCATATTAGGGTATATATATAATATATTTTGTATTTTGTTGAACAGTTTATTTTGGTGTTTCTACTTACATGTCCTTTACATAATAACATTGCTAAATCATATAAGTGACTGAATATTTTGAGAACATAGTAATTATCAAAAATGACAACTTCGTGACCTATAAATTGTGCGCACCATTACACTGTCTCCAGATATCATCAAGTAGTCAGTATTTGGTGAGCTTCGAATTCACCAAGTTGGCTTACTTGGCACAGTTATCATATTAAAACCTTATGATAAATCATAGTCACAATGTAGCATTTGAGATAATTAGCCCAGCAAACAAAAACTGGAGGAAAATGGTGTGTTCATAATTGGGCGAAAAAGTAGTTAAAGGGTTGCCTAACATGGAGACTTGAACAAGTTCAAGAAATCCCCAAAATACATTTTAACGTAATAGGATTATTGTAAGCAACAACAATCTTAAATTTGGGAGGTTTCCTTGATACTAATCCCGAAAAGTAAACTGAGTAGGTTCTTGACTAATGCGCGCTTGAACCAGCGGACTTCTGGATTATGTCTGTATAGCCTATGTTACATACCTCAAAGTTGTAATAGATGTCGCACCATCCCTTCACTGTTAAAGCTGATTCCCACCACCGCCCCCTGAAAAATAACCTTCCCGTTTTCATTATCACTCATTCTACAACAAAAATTGTGAAATACTTTACGCTTTAAATAATAGCTTTTCGAAGGTACTGCCAAAGATTTATCGGCTGACATTCTGGGGGGCTGATTATAGTGAAGTACCGAGCCATCATCTGTTAAAAGCCACAAGGATTCCGTTCTCATAAAATACGAGACGACGGAGAGCAATCGACTTTCTTGTTAGCTGACGTGACCAGCTTCAGTCTCAGACTTTCGGCTCTGCGAATTTCTCATTTTGTTTTAATCCATTCGATCTTTAGATTGTTAGATTGATTAAAATATAGATTTCTAGTTTAAGCTGGCGCGATAAAGTTTTATTTATTTCTATACAGGTCAAAAAATGTACTGGATTCGGTTTGGAAGCAGCCAGGAAACTATTAAAATGGAACACCTACGTGACAAACACTCTAAATTCCCACAAGACAACTGGAATGAGACTTGGTGTGTCCACTATACATCATGGTTGCGAGTGGAACGCATCTCTTTTTAATCATACAGTTATGAAAATTGCTTTCAAAAACGAACAGATATAGAAGTTTCAGCTTTTAGATGATTATTTGTTCATCTATTTGGTTTTGTCAATGCAGAGATATGCATGTACCCAATTAAACGCAGAATACATCATTTGCAGATTTCGAAATATTTTTACTACCGAATTATTTAGAAATATCCTACTTATTCCAAAGTAAATATTGATTGTAGGCATCAGCAAAGTTATTGCGCTAGATATTCTCATTTGTTACCAAAACAAATATTTTTTTTAAAATCTCGTCGTCGAGGCGATCGCGAAAAAACAAGAACAATAGAAAAACAACTCTCCGACGCCGGTTAAAAAACGAACGCCGTTTTTCTTCGGTTTACTTAGCATCCATGATTATAAAACTTTGGACAGGTCAGTGAAACGATATTTACAATAAAATCCCACCCCCCAAAAAAATTAATTAATAAATAAATAATTAATAAAAATAAAAATAATATATATCTCATTTCATTGATAATTCAAGCAATTACCAATGGTGAGTATCATCCTTAACCAAAGTTACCAACTAGGTATTGGAGCCACTTTCCAGTTTTGATTGGTATAATCCCGAATACAAAACACATCTTACACCGAACTATGTTGTTTAAAAATTATTGAACACAATGTTAGACAAAAACATTTCAATTGTGCGTGGAAAAAAACTGCTTGAGAATTGATTGGTGTTTTATATTTTCTCATTTTTAACATTTTTTAATTCACCCTTTTCGCCAGTATATAACTTCAAGTCACCAGTTTCTACACCACATTCCACACATGTTAGATTGTGCATACATTTGAAACGTTTTGAGAATTTACATTCAATAATTACTATATAGAAATGAATAAATTAATATGTCACAATACGTCCCTAACACTGGCCAAAATATACACAGCTGACAGAAAATTAAGTGATTTTCTACGTAAATATTGAAATAATTTAAGTCTTTTTAAGCTTTATGGGCTTGAAAAGCAACTGGATGCTCTGCAACACGATCCGCAAACATCCGCCAAGCCTGCTCTATAACCAGCCCTGCCCACAACCCCCTCCCCAACAATGAGTGAATGACATTTGTAGAGATCTAGACGCTCCGCCGAATTTTTCCAAGCTGGATGATTCGTGTTTTAGCTCTCACGCACACACAATCAATATGCCCCCTTTTTTGTTCTTAGAACCTCCTTGGGTCAGATCTTGCTCTATTCGCAGTATCTCCGGAAAAATAATATTATTAAAACAATCGCCATAGACACATCAATGCGTTTGGTTGGCAAGGCTGCGCAAAGAACCAGTCAAGGCCCAGGGCTCAATTTTATTCCCTTTCATTGGTATTGTTTACACTTGTTTGTTCAACCCGTCGGGCAATATAGAAATCTCACCGGTGAGCATGTGGTTGTTTTAAACAATTTCAGAGTAGGAGCAGTGTTTGACGTGAGCACAAAAGAGACCTTGGCCGACAAGTGTACAACGGAATGCAGTTTCTGAACGCTCACCTCCCCAGCTGAACACATTGTGCACAGTACATTTCAAATTAAATAAAGGAGGAGGAAACGGGAGTTTCCTAAGAGAAGAACAAACAGGTAAAATTGCCGTCCTTCTCTACTTAAAAAAAGGCTGAACAGGTGCAACATTAATGAAAACTCTCAGGACTATAAGCATCACAAAAACACAAGGTAATATCAACACTTTTAACAGGCCGAGCGCAACAATATTTGCTATCCTTACTAATTCCCCTAATCCATCCTTTTAAGTCGATGTCTCATAAATCCGACGCCTCGTAATTTCAAAATGTCTGACCTTATTGGCCGTCGGACTTAGGAGGCGTCGGACTATACGAGACGACCCCGAATTGCCCGTGGTAATACAATAATACGATAGAAAGGTTCCGTGAGTAAGATACATTTTGAATTTTGGTCAAACGAGCTATGATACATTCATTATGTGCACAGATAACACTAAAAATGGGACTCTTGAACTTGATTCCTTCCTTGGATTTCCATTGTAAATATGACATGATAAATAACAAAGCTTCGGACTCTGCTTGTCTTCCGTTGACAAATCCAACACCTTGGTAATCATTAAATGACCTATACATAATATATGTTGTTTGTCACACAAGCATCAACTGTGGAGAACCGAAAAGACCGCTATGAAACAATGAATTATAATGTGTTTCTGTCAATACAGCTCATTTTGGAAAGTTTCTTAATACTGGAAATTACACAGCTTGAAGACTATGAAAAGGAAAGTCAGATGTATACTTTTTGCAAGTATAAACAAAGTAACCAAGGACATTACTATTCAAAATATTATTTGCTGTAAATAATTAAAGGTAGGATAGTACACATTGCTTGAATTAGCATGCTATGGTGGTTTTTAGGGTTGTATTTTATAGTAAATATCGTTTAACTGGTCATGTCCACAGTTGTACAATCATGGATTGTTAAGAACAAACAAGACAATAAAACGGCGTTTTCGTTTACAACCGTCGTCGGGAGTGGTTCTTATCGTCCGGCGATGGTAAATGTTCAAATGGTGAAGGTCTTCAAAATGTGCGTTTCAAAGATGCATGTTTGGGGCAATTCCTTGCAAACAAAGTGATACTTATATGGACACGAATTCATATTATAAGTGCAAATAACATACACGTTTAATGTTTTGAACACTTATTACTACATGTACTATAATAACATTTCAATACAACACAAGAACAAACCCTTTTCGTAGTTTGCGTCGGATGCGTGTAACAGCAACGTTTTCTCGGTATCAAACGGATGAGGATAAACACTCGCAGCGAGCGACCCGAGCATGGAAATATCAGTGTGGCTACCCACAGAGGCGGACCTGAACATGTTCGTATGTGAACACGATGTGCAAGGAGCTCGAATTCTCGCATAAATAGCACATAAAATCCATTATTATACCTAAATTGTCTTCAAAATTTACACTGATATATGAATATTGTGGAGGTTGCGAAGTTCACTAAACTCCAAAACTTCACGATAGCATGTTGCATGTTAAAGATAAACTATCGATATGTCCTGGAATTGCCCAATTGGGCTATAACACGCGTTTCGAACGAAATTATGTTAATTGGAAGGGGCATGATATAAACATCCACACAACCATCCTTTGAAAACTAAGCGTGTTGTGTTATTCTTGTGTAGAACGAGTTTCAGGGGTCATTTTTCTGACCCCAACAAACTCGAGCTGCATGTTGGGATGTAGCCGTGATTCCAGCCGGAAAAGGTGTTCGCCTTTTGCGGATGTGCAAGAAACCACATTTGGTGCTGTGTGTAATTTATGGACATACACACAACGTGTATCGTACATCGGATGTAAAGGCCCTGTCACACTTTTGCGTATCCTAATTCCTTATGAGTTGCGCATTGACATTTTTGTCATACGCACAATATGCACCTCATAATGCATCTCAATCGTTTTGTGTAAGGTTTATGTACGTAGGCATGCGCACAGTACGGCCCAGTACGCCGGATAGTTTTGGGCAAGCACAAAACTACGCAGCGTACGCTGTTACGCAGGTCATAAGTTATAAATACGCAGCGCATCGGTCCCGCATCGGTCGAGCGCGGTACAAGTACACTATGTGTTCGTGGGGGATAAGCGGTTCATACGCCGTAATACGCTGATGTTCACGCTATGGAATCTGCACTGGTACTGACAACAGCGGGAAGCCGCCGCCTTTTTATAACGCGTGGCGAGCGGCGGACATGCGACGGAAATACGCTCGGCATTCGTCGGAAGTGCGTCAGGCATGCGGTCGGGATAAGTAGGGTGCGTCTGGAATACGCTCGGCATGCGCACTGCATACGCAGCTATTCGCAGCAGTAAAATAGTGTTGCGCACTGCATACGCAACTCATACGCACCTCATACGCCATGGATGCGCTGAATTCGTTACTTATACGCTAGGTGTGCGTCGCATATAAGTCAAAGTAATCGAAACATTTTGAAATTTTGAGCGTACGGCTGCGTATTGAAATTGTTTAATAAGGAACTCATAAGTACTTGATATACGCAAAGGTGTGACAGGGCCTTAAACGACAGGAAGAATGTATGCGTACTTCGCGGAGTACGCATACATTTTTCATGTCGTTCAATGCACGATACACATTGTCGTGTCCGATGTAAACAATCGTTTATTGTTCGTAATTACTCGGGAACAGTAAGACAATTAGGTTGGTTTCCTTTTAACCAGATGTTTAAAAATGTATAAGTAAACATAAAGTTTCGGGGATTTGAGGACCTTGTGGCCCTTTAACACAAGGTTCAAAAATTCCATTATTTTAGCACATCACCCAAATAAAATATCCCTCTGTCCTCTTTCCTTTGACACCACATTTGTTATTAAAATATAGCTTTGAATATTTTGTAAATTGTCCACTTTGCAGCCATGTCCGCTTTTGCATGAAATTGCCCAGTACGTGTTGTTGATTTTTTCTTCTTCTCAGAAACATATTGCGCCGCAAGTGGTCGCCTAAAGATATATTTTGTACGTCTGAACTATATCATCATGCTTAAAAATACCTGAAGCACATTGCACCTAATACGTCCACCTAGTCACTGCAATTGGCTTGCGATGGGTTTTGCGATTAGTTTGCGGCGGATTTTTAGCATTTTCGGCCGGGGCCCACGAGGACTCCTTGCTGCTGCCGGGTCATTTTTTTGGCATCGGGCGGGCATTCGATGTTACTTTTAACTCGACTTAATAACTGGTGCGGGCGATTTCGCATCGTCACACTGATCGCCAAATAAATCGTGACGATGCTATCCGATGCACGGCAGGCATCGCACAGTCGGGGGCGCGCTGAGCACAAATTTTGGAAACACGACAATCAATATATCGGCCAGGCGCCGCCACACCGCCGGCGAGGTCACCGCAGGCGTCCGGCCGAATTGGCGGTGCCTGGCCGGAAATCGGCCGGGCGGCCAGACGCGCGCCTGCGGCGCCAGCTGAAATCGGTCATGCATCGGCGGGGCTCGCAGGGTATTAAAAGGGCTCATCTACATCTCACACAGGTTTATCATACTAGTTTCATAGTGCAAGTACTACATTTTAGTCAACGCGTAAGTAGCGTTTTGTAATTTTGGCAAACACGCTGGCAAACGCTAACCACACGCTAGGCCAGCGTTAGCAACACGATGAGCGCGTTACTCACACGCTGGGACACGCTGTCATACGCTGAGGAATTTTTTTTCTTCAAAATAGCTACAATTTCCAGCGTTTGCCAGCGTGTGACTGCACACACTGGCGGCGCGTTTTAGATTCGTTACTCACGCGTCGAACACGCTAGGCGATCGTTATCAACCCGCTACTCACACGCTGGCGTACGCCGGCGTACGCTGGCGATACGCTGGTTATGGCCCTGCCACACCAGGACGTTTTAGGCCAATGCATGAGTAGCGCGTTAAAAATAGTTGATACGCTGGCAATTGCTGAACTTTCACAGAAAAAGTCAAGTGGAACCGTGATTTCAGCGTGTTCATACAGGTTGATAACGAGTTCATAGCGTATGCCGGCGCGTAAGTAGCGTGTGAGGAACGCGCTCAGCGTGTAATGAACGCATCGTGAGAGTAGTGGGTTGGTAACGATCGTCTAGCGCGTTTGACGCGTAAGTAACGGCCTTCTTGCGCGCCGCTAGCGTGTGCAGTAACACGCTGGCAAACGCTCAATTTTGTTAGGTATGTTGAAAAACGTATTTTTGTCTCAGCGTGTGACAGCGTGTTCCAGCGTGTGGGTAACGCGCTCAGCGCGTTGCGAACGCTGGCCTAGCGTTGGTCAGCGTTTACCCGCGTGTTGCCGAAATTTCAACACGTTGGCCTAAAACGTTCTGGTGTGACAGAGCCATTACTGTAGTAGCGCGTCATCTTTTTGTACAACTAATCATGTGTTCGTTGCCGTACGCTGGCGCGCGTTGGACCGCGCTACTCACGCGCTGGGCAGTCGTTCATCAGTCGTCGAGCGCGTTACTAACGCGTTATTCACGCGCTGGCGAACGCTATGAACCCGTTATTAACGCGTTATGGACACGCTGAAATCACGGTTCAACTTGACTTTTTCTGTGGAAGTTCAGCGTCAGTTGCCAGCATATCAACTATTTTTAACGCGCTACTCACGCGTTGGCCTAAAACGTTATAGTGTGACAGGGCCATTAAGAAGGTCAGAGGAGAGCTTCTGCCGCCGGCCGTTGATCGCTGGCCACTCGACAGGCACACTACAGATGCCCGTCCGGCCGCCGTACGACCTGTACGAATTGGTTGGCACCCTGCCGGATACCGCAGGGGTATCGCAAGGACATAAGCAGGGCACCGGACGAGTGCCTGCCGGACACCGGCCGATAAACGGGCCAATAATTCGACCCCATTTCCAAGAAAGTCGGCCGATCGCTGGTCGGCGACCCCCCGGACCCCGTCATGGCAGCGTACGGGGCACTTTTAATTGTGACTGTGACCGCCATATCGCACGATCTTTCGCCGACCTCTACACGCCGGCCGATGCCTAGAAATCGCACACGCCGCCCGGGCTCCGCTTTAATTGTGACTGGGGTATAAGTGAATCAATTCACGATGACTCGCGGGAGAGGATAATTACTTTTGGAGGGGTTATAAATATAAAAACAAAAATCTGGGTAAAGCGGATTAGACACGGTAAAATGTGGCCAACGCGCGGTCAACTACGAGATAGCTAGACATATTAACCCAAATGCAGCAGAACGAATTCACCAAAGTGTGTTATCGGACCATCTCAGCGGGCCACGGGCGGGAAGACTTAAAACGCCAACCAACGAGCATCTCATTTGCCGTCCCGAAAAGAAGGGGAAAAAACCCGAATCAAAATGATTTGATTATGAAAAGGGGGTTAAACTGTCCGGGATGTCATTGGCGTTAAAATGTGTCAATTGTCACATGTTAGTGGACACACGAGGGTCTTTTTGAGAACGGTGAGGCGTTTGTGTCGTGCTTGAATTGGCTGGCTTAGTTGCTGGATGTGTACCTAAGGGGCAGGGATAATCGGAAGGTGTGGAGCAAGATCAAAATGATATTTCTTTTTGTGTGTGAATTTTTGAGCTGCTTACCCGCAGTTACAAATTAATGACGGGGCTGACTGCACTAGGCCTGTCAATCCAAATATATCGGTTGTGACTGCCGCATGTTGCAGTGTTGGTCGACAGCGAGCATTTGCATTTCACTACAAATTCACACCGTGGGTACTAATTATAAATCTCACGTTCTCTGCACGCAGCAAGCCATTAGTGGTTGTTGAAGTGGTTGTTGAGGTGATCGTTACGGAACATATTTGTTTTCAATAGCATCATACAAGTGTGTACAGTGAGCTTCTTCAGGCATCAGAAACGTGAAATATGTTGTTTTCCTAGAGTCTGGTGTTCATGTTTTAATATTCCCACAAATGATATCAACAATCTTTGTTTTCCGTGGTCCGAGAAGTTAGTTTGTAAAGTTGGTTACGGGTACTCGATTCCCGTAACCTAGAACCAGTTCCTGACATCAATTGTCGAGTACTCGACTCAGGTACACGGTTCCGACGCACACCCCTACAGCACTCAAATAAACAAAACATCAACAAAACATCGACATAAACACTAATCTTAAAACTAACTGACATTTGTGTTTTTCATTGTGTAGCTCTATAATCCATACAGTTCTAGTATTAGTTTGAATTCTGCATTTGATTCACAAATTGAATTTTAGCTCCAGAGAGGAATTGTGTTTATATTGTTAATTGTTCAAATTATGATTGTCTTACTATGAGTTCTTGAATAATAGAAATGCAGTTTGACACTTAAATCACCGTGAAATCTTTGTGACATTTTTACGGTGTTTTAAAGGTAGGATACACTATTGGTAAATGCTTGAATTATCATGAATAGGTGAATGGGTAAATTGGTGGGGTTGTATTTGTATAGTAAATATCGGTCATCTGACCTGTCCGAAGTTTTACAATCATGGATGCTAGGAAAAGCAAGAAAAACGGCGTTCGTTTTCAACCGGCGTCAGTGTTGTTCTAGTGGGTTTTTTTTCGATCTTGCCGTCCGGCGATCGATATTTTTTTGAATAAAATTCAATTTTTCGGAACAATTACAGGATATCTAGTGCAATAATTTTGCTGGATGCCTACAATTATTATTTTCTTTTAAATAAGTAAAATAGTTTGTAATAATTTAGTAGTAAACTGTCGATATCTGCAAATGGTGTATCCTACCTTTAAGGGTGAAACTGCATGTCCAATGTTCAATAACTCGTAGTGTCTGATATCTCCCTAACATCCAGCTTCATTTCTTTGAATAAATAATAACCCACTACAGCTGCCATACGAATACTATGTTTGCATTGCGCGTTTGCTATTGTGGTAGATACAAGAAGGAAAGTATCGTACAAACAGCTAGTTTTCTCTTCTTTGTGTGTGACTATTTGGCTCTCTCAAACCCTAGAAGAATTTGTATTGCTACAACTGGTGAAAATGGAGAAATGTTAGCTGGAATTTGTGTAATGGATACATGTTTATCAGCATAATACGTTTAAAGCCGGAGTATGTATAACTTTTGCAGCTTTCCAAAAAGTAACCCACCAAATAACTGTTGAAAGGTTTACTCGATATTAACGTTACTAAAACTACAAATGAAATTATTCATTTTGGTCATTTTGAAGAAGGAATACAAAATAAGGTAATTTATAATAATTTGTCTCAGAGAGGTATGTTTGGAAATGTATGTTAGTAGTTGGTTTGTAGTCTATAAATGGTGTGCGCAGAAGCACTTAAAAGTTGCACAGAAGCACATGGACGTTGTTTTTGATCGGTTTAGTGCGTGATGTATGCGCGAAGCTGTAATCATCTGAACGCAGTTCAAATATTGAAATCGAGATCTTAGAAGAATTGTGTTTTTTTTCGGAATATACAGCATTCACAGAGATAAAACTTGATCGGTTAGTTTTCAAGTACCTGTCTTAAACATGTTCAGCAATTTTTCTGCTTCGAACGATAACAATACACACACGACGAATGTTCTATAGAGGCCTACTTTCCCTCAAAATATTTCGAGTACAGGTACGTCATCATCACTAGCCATGGCCCGTTACCGAATTGCAGCATTCAGATATCGAATTGGTGTTTTAACAATCAACTTAAAATATGTGTTGAGTAAATTAGTCTGGCCGTGTGCTAAAGCATTTTTCTTGTCCCCCCCCCCCCCCCCCCCTCCCTCCCAGCACAATTTGGTACATTCGATAGGATGTTATCGGACCAATTAGAGTAGTGCTGAACTCATTAATCATTAATCATGAAACTAGATTCATTAGATAAAGCTGACTAAATCTCAGCACACATTCGAACCCGACTGTTTTTAATCCAGTTGCACTTTACATTTTGATGTGTACATTGTACATATTTAAGATCATTCAAAATAAAGATCTGAACAATCTTCCAATCCCATGCATACAAATGGTTTCAAGCCTGGCCCTTTCCTACTGTACTTTTTGTATACGAGTGAGTCCAAGATTCACCCCCCCCCTCCCCCCTAAATATCCGATTACAGTCACAATAAACTCCAAACCGCACCCTTCATAGACAAGCTCAATCAGACTGCCTGGACTTTTTCCACATTGAATGCCAACTCAGACTGTCCGTGACTATAATAAAGACTGGGACGATTCGGTGCAGGTTTTAAACCAGGACACACAACAATGTCTTTTTTGGGTTCTGAATCTCTGGTTACAACAGGGGAGTGTTTTAGTTCATTCCAATAAGTATATTAAGTTAGATGTCCAAACCTCAAAAGGTCACAGATTATTTTTTCTATTTTATTTCAAACAAGCAGAAGTGCTGTGTTGTATATAGAGCAGGGAAAAGGTGGGGGTCAATGAAGAGTTGTTGGATAAGCCTTTCCGGTGTATGCGCTAGGCGACCAATACAATTTAAGAAAAGAAAAGCTTTTGGACAAAGGAGTACTGTGATTGGCTTGAAGCTGCTGGGCGGAATCACCTGTATCTCGCTTCCTAATCCTAATCACTGTGCATATTTAGATGTGATCTACATACCTGTACTTTTTTACTGTATTGTTACATGTACTAGTGACCTAATTTCATTATGCGCATACAGAAACATATTCAAATACTAAAAATAAATTGATCACAGTATTGTTTTTTTATTACATATTACATTCAAATTCAACAAATTTGAAATATTAGTGTGTGCCAGAATAACAAACATTCTAAATAAATAGAAAACTGACAAGAAGCATTAAAGGTAGTATACACCATTTGCAAACTTTTGAAACAAAACTAGTTTCAAGCATCCTGTGAAATCACCGCACCTGCCATGGTTTTCAAGAAAAGCAGAATTTTGAATCAATTTCCAACGATTTCCCGCCGACAATCGTTGAAATTACGATTGCCGGCCGGCAATCGCTGGAAATAGCTGACTTTCAGAGTTGGGGGACGGAAAAAGTAGGAAATTGTAGGGATTTCCAGAAACAAGTAAGAATAGTAGAACAAGTAGGAATACTTGAAAGCACTAGGGGAGGGAACAATGTCATTACGAAAGTTAACTCATTCAGAGCCTAAAATCAGTTTGAAGTAACAAAGTAAAATACTTGCAGTAAAAATAAATTGTCATTTTCCTTTATCACATGTACAAAACTCGAAACTGTAGGATACACCATTTGCATATATCGAATTGTACTACCAAATTATTAAGAAATATCTTATTATTTCAAAGTAAATACTGATTTTTGTGTAGGTATCCAGCAAAAAGATTGCGCTAGATAGTTCTTCTTCTTTTTTTAACTTAAGAACAACTGCCAAGCGCCGGTTGAAAGCGAACGCCGTTTGTCTTGCATCAACATCCATGATAATTGTAAAACATCGGACAGGTGATCTAAACGATATTTACAACAACAACAAAACTACAATTACCAATGGTGTATCCTACCTTTTAAGGCCTTTTCATTAACATTTCACTTTGGTAACATGTCAATAAATGCACATTTTAAACATGAATTTGTGTAGGATAAATCTTCCCACTTTTTGTTTTATTTCCAGCCACATTCGCTTTCAGTGGAATTGCCCAGGGTCCGACACAGTACAATTAGGTTGTGAGGAAAGAAGAATAACTATGCTCAACTGCGAGACTAATCAAAATAATTAGCCAAATGGCAATCCCTATTTAAGTTTCAGAGTGGGTTATTTGCGCCGAGTGCACTCCGCCACTGAAGCCACTGAAGACACATGTCACAAGAGGTAAATGAACGGCAAATTAATGCTCCAATTTAAACGTGATTAATTGGACCAACTAGGTCTCTGTCAGAGCCGAGAAACATGAAGCCGGATGAAAGGAATGATCTTGACTTTGACTTTGCCAAGAACACCTTCACATTTAATTGCGATTTTTCACATTTCGACTTTTTACAATATTGATGCTTATAAACTACATTATTCATGAAAATATGATGCTAAGTTTAAAAGTAGTGACTTGTAAAGCACACTTTATGTTTCTCAGCCGAAAAACGTTTGAATAACATGCTCTAATTGTAAACTGTTCGATTAAGTTCGTGCTTTAATAAAATTAATAAAATAGCATGTTTTCCTGAATATTTATCAATTTGATTGTGTGTGTGTGATTTGTTAACGTTTGCTAGCATTTATTATAACTTTCTTACGCAGGCACATTGGAACACTCCAAAGAATAGCAAAGCATTTATAGTTCACAAACAGAAACTTAAAACGGCATCAGTACTTTAAGAATGTTATCATTAAAATGGTAAAAAGTTGTCCAGTTACAAACAAATTAAAATTGCTTGCAGAATTTTTTGAAGGTAATAATTTGAAATTTAAAACATTATTTTTATAGCTGAAATATTCAGATTTTTTAGATTTTGGGGTAAATTGATAAAATGAAAGCACCAATTTCAGATAATTAGTTAAAATGTAAAAAATCGCAATTAAATGTGAAGGTGTTCAAGACTAAGGTCAGGAGTTAGGGTTTTGGCGGGTAAACTTATCCAGCTTGCTCAAAATGCTGTAAGACACACATAATACAAGTGCATTCCCCACCTAAAACTTGAGCACTGACTATACATAGATGTGCCCTGATTGGTCCAAAGTTGCATATCATTAGTGTTAATTACTTCCCTGGTTGGCTATACTCCAAACATGCTCAGAGAGGGCGCATTATGCAGCCAATCCAGAAACAGTGTAGCATGCTCCTTTTCTGTTACGATACGTGTCCTGGGTGTTTTATGCCCTATCATGTCCCAGACAAGCCACCAACCAGGACAATACGTGAAATGGTCTCGTAGTCAATGATGCTTAACTTGGCATACCACTAGCTCCTCTAACTGCCTCGGACATGTATTGATTGGTCCAAAGTTACAAAATTGGTCGATTTGTTAATTTAGAAAACGTTGACAAGTTAATACAATGTTTAAACCTTGACGAGTGAAAACATGTTTACAAATTGACAAATAAATACATTTACGTTGACAATTTGTGAATAAATGTACTTTGACAAGTAAATAAATGTTCAAACTTTGACAAGTGAATAAAAGTTTAAACATTGACAAGTGAATACATGTTTAAACTCTGGCTAGTGAATATACATGTTACGGTAACATTTGACAGTGACAAAATCGTTTTAATGCGCTTGCTAATGCTAAGGAGCGCTGGCAGCCTCGATACAGAACATAAAGATTGGTGCTGAAACAGTATACGTATACATGGTGAAGAGCTCGCCTTGGTTTCTTAAAGGGAATGTACAACATTTGCAAGCATACAACAAACTAATTATTATGAAAAACCTTACTGGACTGTTGGTGAATGACAGTCTAGAATGTCATGTAAGATGATAACACCTGGTGTGCCGCGTTTTTAAGGAAAGGGGTATTTTTTTATCAATTTCCAACGCTGTTCAGCCAATCAGTATTGGAGAAAATGCCTTTTTTTCAAAAACTATCTCAAATTTAGCATATTTAGTTAGTTCTGGACGATTGTCTTTCTTGGTTTCTCTGGCATCTAAGAACACAAACCTTCAAACAAGTCAGTGTAATAATATTTACTATACAATAATATATACTGACCTCCTAATCCATCCATTTCTAAACATTACAGTAAAAGCAATACATGATGTATCTTACCTTTAGAAGCAATCTATAGACAAATATTTTGTCTCACTTTCGTGGCCAATTTGTCACAGCTGATTTGTATTCGTGTATTAAAAATAAAAATTGCTAAATAGTAAATACTAATTAAATACTCAATTACAGAAAACATGTTCACCCTAATTTATTTAATTGTGCGCCTCTCGTGTGTCCCTTACATTTTCTACACATAACCCTAAACCCATTTCCCCCCATTTTTGATTAACGTGTGCAAGTCTACAATCCGTACCATCTTTTACTAGTATCCTCTGGATGTCTTGTGTCCACAGGTTCACAGTGAGTGAAGGTTCGTACATGTACACACATGTGCATAAGCATGGGTTCTTAATCTAGGCTCATTCAATAGCCGGTTCCCTCATTTTATAGTCCATTTGTTCGCTCTTCGGACGTCGGTCGACTGTGAAAACAGAGCGCAGGGCACGACTTGGGTGATTGAGCGGCGAGGCGGCTGTGGATGTTTACCGAGGGACAACCGCCGATTGGGCAAACAGATCGGGGCCCGGAGGGTGTCACGGTGCCACTTCATTGGTACGGTGCCTGTGTGCATTCCGAGATCAAGGGGGTATGGGTGAAGAGGTACAGTGAGGGTAGAGTGAGAGGTGGGGAGTGGGGTGAGGGGGGGGGGGGGGGGGGGGGGGGGGGTGGGGACAAGGATGTCTTGCACAGAGCACATGAGTTATCATTCAAGTGTCTGTTGTGATGCCGGCGCGGCATTCTAAGTTTATGGATCAATGACGTCGTAAACTGACATCGACAACAGTTTGACAATTTGAGAACATCTTTTCATACAAGCAATGCATGATATGCTTCATTGTTCATGCAACGCATTCAAGTATGTACACTGATTGTCATAATACGAGAAGCCAATTCACTTACTGATACATCAGCTTCAGAGACACTAACATGAGAAAAACTTGATTAGTTTGTTTATTGTTCCCCCTTCCCCATCCCCGGGTATACAACTTTGGTATGGTGATAAAATTAAGTTCATCTTTTAAACCTGACATTTCTACAGGACAGCAACAATTGCAGTTGTGGTCACAACGCATGTATTTGGACAAAAAATCGTTATACTTGGGCAATTTTTGTTTACTAACGTTTGGTTAGATTAGTTTATTTTACAATTTACACTGACCTATATGTATTCGTCCACAAGTACCCCCCTCAGCGGAAAGAAAAGGAGAGTTGGGGAGTAATATCAACACCACCTTACCATCTTACGGACGGTATCTAATTGACACGGGAAACTCGTGAATAGATGGTGTGTGATCCTGTGATTATGTGACTCGGGCTGGCCGTAGCGGTTTTTTCCTCACTTTCCATCGCTGTGACCCGGGTTCGAATCCTGCCTGGGCAAAAATGTGGATTGAGTTTTCAGTCCCTGCCTGATTCCTAAGGTTTTCCATGGAATATTCTTCTAGGGTTTTCTTCCCACCATCACAAACTGTAAATTATTCACGTTGTCTTCTCTCACTTATCCATCCTCTAATGGGCGCAATTGGATGTTGAATTAAATAAATAAATAAATGAATAAATGCGTGAATGACCAATGTTCTTGGGTCGCGTTCCCACCGTTAGAACGCGAGAACGAGTTTCGCGTGTCAAAAGCACACCGCCCAAACCCAGCCTAAGGGCCCTGTCACACTATAGCATTCTTGCCGTACGACCTTATTGCGTTCTTAATTTTTTCTTTTCTGACCAGAACGTTTCAACTTTGCCGTCAAATTCTCCCTCGTCTCTGACTGACCGACCTGATTGCGTCCCTCTAAAGTCTTTCTACAGTCCTTCCTTCGTTTCTTACGTCTTTCCTTCGTTCCATTGCCGCCCGGTATAAGTTTTACCGCGTTCTACAAAGTTCTTCTGTCGCTCTTCGTCTGCTCCTTACGACCTTCCTCCGCCCGTTCGCCGATCATGTACCGTTCTCTGCGCCCGTGTTGCGATCCTTGACAATTATTGGTATAAAATGTCGACATAACGCAGCATCTCGATCATTCCGTCGACTACAATCAAGCAGAGCACATCGTATTTTAAATAATCACAGCTATATCTTCAAGAATGTAATGAACTGCACTCAAACTGTACTGGAACGTTGAGGTTGGCAGATGGACGGAGGAGAACGTTCTAGAACGGTGAATGGACGCAAAGGAACGGTGACAGGGCGCGGCAAGAACGGTACATGTACTGTATGACGACGCTATGGGGCGCGTTATGGCCGTGTTATCAAGAGAACGGAGGGTGGGCTGTTATTGCCCTGTCACACCAGAACGATTTAGGCCAACGCGTGAGTAGCGCGTTACAAATAGTTGATACGCTGGCAAACGCGTTCCAACGCGCGTCAGCGTACTGCAACGACCGCATGATTAGTTGTATAAAAAGCCGACGCGCTACTACAGTAATGGCCCTATCACACCAGAACGCAACACGCGGGTAAACGTTGACCAACGCTAGGCCAGCGTTCGCAACACGCTGAGCGCGTTGCCTACACGCTGGAACACGCTGTCACACGCTGAGGCAAAAATACATTTTTCAACATACCTAACATTTCCAGCGTTTGCCAGCGTATGACTGCACACGCTGGCGGCGCGCAGGAAGGTCGTTACTCACGCGTCGAACGCGCTAGACGATCGTTACCAACCCACTACTCACACGCTGGCGACCCGCTGTCGTATTTTTACTATAAATCAGTGATGCGTTCCTCACACGCTAAGCGCGTTCCCCACACGCTACTTACGC
Source organism: Crossaster papposus (assembly GCA_037893245.1). Taxonomy (NCBI): domain Eukaryota; kingdom Metazoa; phylum Echinodermata; class Asteroidea; order Velatida; family Solasteridae; genus Crossaster; species Crossaster papposus. The sequence continues at coordinate 278,458 of JBAIAA010000214.1, read as the reverse complement.
GCAGGCATACGCTATAAGCCCGTTATTAACCTGTATGGACACGCTGAAATCACGGTTCCACTTGACTTTTTCTGTGAAAATTCAGAGATTGCCAGCGTATCAACTATTTTTAACGCGCTACTCATGCATTGGCCTAAAACGTTCTGGTGTGACGGGGCTATAACCAGCGTGTCGACAGCGTACGCCAGCGTGTGAGTAGCGGGTTGATAACGATTGTCTAGCGTGTTCGACGCTTGAGTAACGAACCTCCAACGCACCGCCAGCGTTTGCAGTCACACGCTGGCAAACACTGGAAATTGTAGGTATGTTGACAAAAATATGTTTTCTTCAGCGTGTGACAGCGTGTCCCAGCGTGTGAGTAACGCGCTCAGCGTGTTGCTAACAATGGCCTAGCGTTGGTCAGCGTTTGCCAGCGTTATTCACGCGTTGGCCTAAAACGTTCTGGTGTGATCGGGCCATTAACAGACTGTACTAAGTTGCGTCCGTCTGCGGTGTCATCAAGACTGTCAACCGACCATCCACCGTCCATAGCGTCCACAGAGCGCTCACAAGGCGTTCTGTAAGCACGTGGTAAACAATTGACACGTCAAAAACAATTCCTGACCCTCTCCGTCCCCCGACGACCACCAACGTCCTATAACGGTCTGGTACTACCATCTAGCGTCTTTTCTCCGACCTCACTGTTCTTCTGCGTTCTGTCACTTTTTCAAGAACGTTGCGAGAACTTTATCGAGGTCGTCAATGTGTGACAGGCCCTTAAGACTGGGTTGCTGTAAAAATCAAAGATATTTTTTAAAAGATGGCAGACTTAAAAAAATTGATTTTGGCAATACTCCATGTATGAGTAGATACGAGTACATGAATTACAAAAATAGGGGAAAAAATGATATTAGATGTTTGTTGCCATGGTAACCGCCAAAATAAGATTTCCAACAATTTTTCAAGTTTTTACACTTATTTAAGTAATGAAATATAGGTAAATTAGAAGCACTGGTACATCTAAAGGGGAAAGAGTAGAAGTTTGTCTTTTACACATATTGCACAACCATGTTTACTCTTTCAGAAAAAGATTTTAAAATGTAATGTGTGCGTTCCACTTTGGGTCAAATCATTATTTTAAATAGGGGTGTTGTCATAATATTTTCTCATAGCGAAAAATGGAGTATTGAATTGGGCCATAAAGCCAAAAGTGGCACTTTGTAGATAATGACACTTTCATAGTTGGTAGATAAGATACCAACCTACATAAACATGGAATAAAATGTTTTGGTATTTCAATTACGCGAAAACAGTGTTGCCGGAAAGTTAGCACTTTGGCTGGAAAAAAACCGCAATGAATGGCCACAAATTATACATTACAGAAACCCCTAATTGCCAAATTATATAACAAATAGGTCATATTTATGATAGAATACATAAAATGAATGTTGATAAGAAGAAAAAAATACTTAAATGGCATTAAAGGCAGTCAGTGTTGCCAGAGACATGATTTTTAAATTTGAACCTTGATATATAGGCATATAATAGTTAAGAAACATGGAATTGGTAAGTGACTTTTTATGTCAAACATTTTCTTTTGGACCTGGACTACAGTATTTAAAAATATAACAGTATACATGGATACAAAATAAAACCAAGTTGCAACACTGTTGCATGTAACCCGTCTTTAAGCCTAGTTTGGTTGTAACATCTAGTGTAATCCACATTATAGCCATCAAAAGGTTGGCATTATATCAAGCATGTATAGTGAAGCATTGACATTTCAGGAATGAAACATACATGTTTTTAAAAGTAATTTTTTTCATTTAGCATTTTTTAAACAAAATTAATGTCATATCTTATTGTTTACATTGTTTAGCATTCCTTACACACGGCACCTATAGAGGGTTTAAATGTAGTAGTTTATGTTCTTTGAACTAAATACAATTGCTCAATGAATTGACCATCTGCTCAAAGAAGCTGACCACTGACTCAGAGAGTATTATGTTTACATTATATCTCCTGGCCCAGACATATGTTTACATTAGATCCCCACTATACATGCTTACACCTTGGGCTATAGTGACCACCCCTCATTGTCCTCAACACATGCATACTGGTAATAACCAACTTGCTACTATACTACAAGAACTAAAGTGGTATTAATCCTGTAGCTTTACTGCTTTACATATAGATCAAGTTCAACTGCTAGGAACAGGCAACATATTGGACTTTCTAGCAAGGAGAACAGTTGTATTTTATCTCAAAATATTCATAATACTTTTTAATGTTGGAGAATGCTGAAAAAAGTGTAACTAAGGTCTGATACCTACAACTTTATAGAAGTCTGCTGTGTGATCTTGTATACAGAGACGATACTCTGAAATCAAAATGATCCACTGTTCAAATCATACACTTTATATGTACTATCTGAGATACTGATATGGAAATTATCTATATGTACTATTTTGGATATGGAAGTATCTTTATGTATAGACTTTGTGCATACTCTACTCTGTGCCAAGGCAAGTAACGGATGTCCACAACACGGGGGTAAACTTTACATACAGTGTTTTGAGCTGTTTTATGGGGAAAATGTGGCCATTTATTTTAATTACTTTATCTGTAAATGAAACTTCAAAGATGTTTTGGCATTATTGCATCTTCCTAAGAGTCATCAAATGCGATGCTTTTCCAGCATGTCCAAATGTTATCAAGCAATGTATACTTGTTATGCACAATCTAGTGTATAAACTGCATATGAACAGATGCACCATTGAACTTGAAGGTCATTGTATATGTATGGCTAAAGCCTTTTTGAAAGACTTGTTCAACATTTGTTGCTGCCAATTATGTCATTGCCAATTATGTCACCGCCAATTATGTCATCACCAACTACATGTATGTTATTACCAACTGCATCATTGCCAATTGTGTCACTACTAACAATGTCACTGCCAACTTTGTCACACAACTATGTAAATTGAGTTGTTTTTTACGAGTTTCGGTCTTTTAATGCTACTTTTCTGGCAACACTGTCTTTGCGATGCATGTTTATACAATTTAGAGTTATGTTTTTATACTTGTAAGCTGCTTTACTATATTTGGTCCTGGTATTTTGTCAGTCAGCATGTAGAAAGTCATTTAAGAGCATTATTTTCCATATATAAAATCTGAAAATATACATTTAAAAATAAATAAAGCATGAAGTTTCTGGCAACACTGCTCCCCTGTACAAAAAATACAAAAACTTTTGTTTCCTTATTCTTACAGACCAGCATCTTATCTTTCAATCTTGAAAGCAAAACTTTCCTAAATATGCCACTTTCGGACTTCTGACAATTTTAGCAACCACCTCTATTTCCCAAATTGACTTTTGCTCAAAACACCCCTATATGGAATAATGGAATCTTCCATTCACAATTAACTGTACTTGTATCAAGTGCATTTTTGGAAAGATTAAGGATGTATCTTTACCATGTTTAGCTGAGATGTAAGCAAAATATTTGGTCTTTATACAGTGAAGCTCACAACCTTCGGTCATTTTTACTTATAAAAAGAGCTAAATTAGGTGAAATATGGTAACTTTCTATTTTCACCCGTTGCCATGGCAACCAAAGTGTGGATGCAATAAATATGCTTTCTTTTTACACTTTGGATGAAGGCCTAACGAATAAACGAAATCCATAAAAAAACACTGCCACCACTTCTTTGATTTTTAGATCAACTCAGTCTTAAGTGTCTGGTTCCTGCTACAATATACTTAATGAAAAACGCAATTAAGAGAGTCAGTGAACAGACAAAGCAATTCTACTGGTATACCATTATGAAATTAACGAGAAACACAATGTGCACTACCAGTCAAATTGTATTCATTACACCCATGTGAAGTACGGTTGCTGGGTAAAAAGTGCCCTCACATGAGCTCTCACGGAGCCCATTGGCAAATAATAACAAAACTAGGGGCATTTACCAAACGAGGGCTAGAGACTAGGTTCGGGCTAGGTTTTGCGGCTGCCATTTTGAGGCTTCACACCAATTGACTACGCGACGAAGCCCGAGGCTCCAATTTGAGCCAAAATCAGAAGCCTATCAAGCCTATAGAAGTAGTGGCTACGCACAGGCTTGATGACGTCACGGTGTAAAAGCTTTCAGCGAATCACCGTCTTGAAAAACACACTGTGTGCGGTAAAACGCTTTTTTATTTAATTTTGCCGACATGAACGATTCTGACGATGATTAAACAACCTTCAGCCAGCGAACTGAGTCAGGCAAAGCGAAATTCCAGTGAAAGTGAATTGCCAATATTTTGGGCCACAACTCGGCTGTTTTTGTCGTCGTGTTCGATTCGCTGTCGTACGTTATTGCACTATTAGCAGAGATGGGAACATATTGCGGATAGTGAAGACCACTGCACCATTGCATTGTTAAGTAACGTATACAACGTATTATGTGACACCGGGAGAAACAGTGTCGAAAATAGAAAATGAGGAAGCGGCTCGGTCACATTCTCTGATGCTATCTCTGTATTTTTATTTCTGGGAAATGAAGAGAAGAATATCTAAATGTGGTGTCTCTTCGAAAACAGAAATTGGAGTGCAGCTTAACTAAATAATGTACATTACAAATAATAATACAACATATCTAAAAGTAAAATATGTCTCTCTGGACTGCTTTAGCCACTTAGAGTAAATTCAATATTAACGGATGGCTAAACCATGAAACGGTAATCAATTTAAACAAATGACGATTCGCGCAAAAAAATGGGCGATAGCCACCATCTTGCGGCTAAGTCTGTTTTGCCGGAAAAAAACAGTTTGAAATACACCTATCTTACAAAAAGTACACTAATTATATCGAACCTTCTATCTAGAAGAATATTAAAAGAGTATTGAAGGTAGATTGTCGGTCTGTACAAGAAATAGTCAGATAAAATAAAGTGTGTGTGTGTGTTTTCTTGGGGGGGGGGGGTGTATTTTAAACCGTCACATATATAACGTATATAAGCGATTAGCCCATGAATGTCTCTTTTTCCAGGAGTACAAAAAACGGTCTGCAAACAAGTAAACGTCAGTCATTGCCAATAATACCTGAATATGAGAATGTAAACAGTTTACAAAATGCTCCTCTCTTTTATTTCTATGTGGCTCATTTGCACTAATTTTTCCACATCGGCAAACATTATAGTTAAGTTTATATGTTATTATTCGTTCCATTCATGTTTTAACTTATTATTATTTTCATGTATGAAACTCCGCTCGAAAGAAAAAAGAAAGAACAAGCTATACAGGTTTGGACTGGTGTTAATCACATTGCTCAATGTCATGTCTCTTGTAATTTTAAAGACAACCTTCAATTTAAATATGAAAATATTGTTTAATGTGAATGCACTACTTGCATTAAATAATAATAGTGCTAGATCTAGAAGTACATGTACATATTGTAACGTGCGTAGCCAATCGGTTTCCCTAGCCTTGCCAGGTCTAATGGCGTCAGCACCTGCGGTTGAATGCCACAACTCCGGGATGCTTCTTGTTGAGCCCTTAATTAATGCCTCAGTGGTAGTGTGGATTACTTGTAGTTTGATTTGGGGCGGGGTGACCTAGTGGATTGGGTGGATCACTGTGGATTGGGTTGGATCACTGTGGATTGGGTGGATCACTGTGGAGTGGGTGGATCACTGTGGATTGGGTGGATCACTGTGGATTGGGTGGATCACTGTGGAGTGGGTGGATCACTGTGGAGTGGGTGGATCACTGTGGATTGGGTGGATCACTGTGGGAAGGGGGGTGGATCACGGGTGGATTTAATGTGGAACACTGTGGACCACACCCTTTAACCAAGTATAATTAATGAGACAATCAACAATAAATTAGGCACAGGAGATTGGTTTGACTTCTTCGGCCCCACCTGATCAAGAAGTGAGATTTATTACATCAGCTCTGCCTTTTATAGGCCAACATCCCTATAATCTTGTACACGTGTGCTTTACTCAATACAAAAGGATTTGACCAATCAGATTTCAGTAGGTGACTAAAGACACACCCACTTAACAGTGCTATTTGGCTCATACAGTTGAGATAAGGGAGACTAATATAAAACGTGTAGTTCGTGATTTGTCACATGACCCTCCCCCAGACTTTTCAGTCCCTGAAATTGTTAATTTAACAATGTTATCCACTTTGCTTCAAATGATTACTAAAAACAGAAAGTGTTCCTATTCCAGTTACATCCTTCGTTCTGTAAGCCTAACAATCGCTTAAGCTGTTTCAGTGGATTGTTACAATTGTACATGTATGCCGTCATAACTTTGAGTATAAACTTGGTTACTAAACACATCGAACAAGTTACAACTTTAAAATTTAAACTCGGTTACACTAACTTTTACCGTTAAACTTATAAAGGTTTGAACAATTCTTTCTCTTTTTCCAATATGTTCTTACCTCAATAAATACGAAAACATAGATCATGGCCTTTTGAATCCTTATATTTCAACAAATCTTTGAATATCACTTTCCTTTTTTTTCCTTTTGACTACAAAAATGTCAAATTCCGATTAATCCGCTGAGACTTAATCCACAGGTGGATCACAGAAGGTGGATAAGTGGATGAGTGGATGACGCTGGCTTTGGAGAAGACTCAAAGCGATGATGTTACCGAACGATGATCAAGAACTAACTGGTGCGATATGTTCAGCGTGGTTATGCCAGTGCGCGTACGTACGATACTTCGCACGATTACCATTATATTACACAATACGTGCCAAGGGTTGGGGGCTAGACGAAATGTGGGTACTAGCCGTTTCCCGACTGTGGGTTAGTGTTGAGCTTAGGGCAGTCCCGTTTAAGGTGCCCAATTACTCCACAATTGAAACAGCTTAGCCTCCGTCGTGGCTCCCCCTCCCACTTGACACGTTCAGGAGCCTCTTGCCTCATCGCTTCAGTCAATCTCGACATCAACTGATGCAATGTCTGTAACTGTTCCGACATTACCCTTGTTTGCTGCTCAAACTCCTCTCTCGAGACGATTTCCACTTGTCTTGTTGTTCTGGGATTTCTATCTAACCGTCCACCCTGGGCTTGTTGCCGCTGTCCCTCCGCATTTAGAAATGACTCCGTTTCCAATGCTGCTCTAACAGCCTCGTCAAGTGTCTTGGGGTGAGCCCTAAATATTCCAGCCCGAATTTCTGCATTCGGTATGGCATCCACTAAGTGCCCTCGTGCCAGGCGCTCTCTGCTGTCTCTCGGGAGCTCTGGATACGCCAGCCCTGTCAGTCGACGTATGCCCTGCCCAAGCTCCTGCAAACCTTCCCCTGTTTTTCTTGTTCTGCTTCGCAGCTCCGCTAAAAACGTTTCGGCTTGCTCACCAGGCCCGTATCTCCTCTCCAGTCTCTCTGTGAGTTCCGAATAGCTCAACACATCACCGGAGACCCTGTCTCCCAACACCTGTTGAGCTTGACTCTTCAGACTAGCTGCTAGGAAATATGCCTTTTATTCAGCCGACCAGCCATTGATGACCGCACAAGACTCAAAATGGGCCTTGTAGTCTCTCCATGGGATAGCCCCCGCGAATCGGTCAGGAACCATGCTTGGTTTGCGGTGGACTCTGCCTTCCACCTTGGCACCCACAGCTGATTTGGCTAGCTCCACCCCCTGCGACACCGTTGGGACCTTGTCAGGAGGGTTCCATGAGAGCCCTGCTGCTCCTTGCCAAAACGCTGGCTTACTTTGCTGCTGCAACCCCGTGCTCATGATTCCCGCTGGCGTCCTTGTCGGTGCGGTAACCGAAGGCTGTTGTGGCGTTCCGTGAAACTGGTGCTGCAAATTACATCTCACCTCATCCGTCGAAAACGGATTGCCGCTCGGAGTTGTAGTCATACTGTAAGCTGAACCTGCAAAACCATCTTGTAGCAACGGGCCAGCTTGTCTCTGCCAGGGTGCACTGCTCGGCTCGGATTCGGTTTGGGACCGACCCACAAAACCTTGATAAGTCGGCGCCTCCACCCGCCTTGGTCCCGGATCCACTGGTGTGGGCATATACCTCGGCCAAGGAGGCGTCAATGATGGGTAGATTACCGATGATGCCCCTCCTGCGACCTGTGGGGGAAGTTCCTGTGACCTCTTGTCGAACTGGACATCCTTTGTCTGCCCATCAGTTGCCACCGACATTGCTCCACCTGCTCCTTTCACAGAGCTTTGCCCCAGCGGAAACGTTGTGGTTGATACCATCGGCGTCAACCTCGGAGGTGATGGTGTCACCACAGGCTGCAGTGTTATGCTTGTCCTGCTCACCACCCTTGCTGGTGTCTGAGAGTATCCCATACTCGCTGGTGTCCCCGAGTAGCCACTACTCGCTTTGATTCCGGAGTCTCCACTCCCATCCAGGATCCCATCCAGGATCCCATCCTGATGCTCCCGAGAGTATCCCATACTCGCTGGTGTCCCCGAGTAGACACTACTCGCTTTGATTCCGGAGTCTCCACTCCCTTCCAGGATCCCATCCTGAAGCTCCATTTTCTTCAAGGCTCCAACAACTTATCACCACGGTGGATCCCACCGCTGCCACCAATGTAACGTGCGTAGCCAATCGGTTTCCCTAGCCTTGCCAGGTCTAATGGCGTCAGCACCTGCGGTTGAATGCCACAACTCCGGGATGCTTCTTGTTGAGCCCTTAATTAATGCCTCAGTGGTAGTGTGGATTACTTGTAGTTTGATTTGGGGCGGGGTGACCTAGTGGATTGGGTGGATCACTGTGGATTGGGTTGGATCACTGTGGATTGGGTGGATCACTGTGGAGTGGGTGGATCACTGTGGATTGGGTGGATCACTGTGGATTGGGTGGATCACTGTGGAGTGGGTGGATCACTGTGGAGTGGGTGGATCACTGTGGATTGGGTGGATCACTGTGGGAAGGGGGGTGGATCACGGGTGGATTTAATGTGGAACACTGTGGACCACACCCTTTAACCAAGTATAATTAATGAGACAATCAACAATAAATTAGGCACAGGAGATTGGTTTGACTTCTTCGGCCCCACCTGATCAAGAAGTGAGATTTATTACATCAGCTCTGCCTTTTATAGGCCAACATCCCTATAATCTTGTACACGTGTGCTTTACTCAATACAAAAGGATTTGACCAATCAGATTTCAGTAGGTGACTAAAGACACACCCACTTAACAGTGCTATTTGGCTCATATAGTTGAGATAAGGGAGACTAATATAAAACGTGTAGTTCGTGATTTGTCACAATATAGAACGCTTTTTACAATGTGTACTGCTTGATACGTGCTAAGTCTTATACAAATTATAATGCTGTACAGCTTTAGAAGAAAACAGAACAAAATAAAAACCCAGAGCTTTGGCAATCGAGCCAGTCGACAACAAAGCACAGTTTGTATTAGCTGTTGGTAACATAAAAAGAGCGATGTACGCTCAATGTGTCGATCAGACCGCTCATAAACGCGCTGTGTTCCCTAAACTCAAACCACAGAGTGGTTTTAATTTTAGGTGCAGCCGTTGAATGTAACGAGCCGTAACATTCTCAAGGTGATGCACTAATTTTGTTTAACAACACAGAACCTGCGAGATTGTTACAGGACATGATAGATTTTGCAGACTGTGATTACTTTGATCCGAAGGATATTTTTAAATGCAATATCATTTGAAAATTATCCACAGTTCCTCTCCCTACCCCCCCCCCCCCCCCCACACCCCAAAAGAAAAATAAGAGCTGCCTCGCCTCAATAGATTGTTCATTACTGTGCTCATTTTAGCCTCTTACTAAAACAAATCAACTATACCATTTTCCCCTTCACACAATCTGCTTATTTGAACTAGATCTACCTTTACTTAATTAACCTTAACCAAACCTAACCAACCAAAACTCAGCAGCATGTTTGTCGGGATGATACCAGTAGGTACCACACCTTTAAACTGGATGTCCTTTAACACATTGGGTTAGGCATGCCTCCAGAATCCAACTCACAGTCTGTGTGCATAGTTTGCCATGGTGAAACTAATACAACAACTTCTTTGAAATGGCAGACAAGGTGCCAGGATTGTACAGGATGCTTAAGACTAATATTTACTTACTCTCAAGTGAGGTATTTCATGATAATTTTGTAGTTCTGGTTTTTTATGTTTTCAGATGTGGTACATTACCTTAAACTTTGTGTTTTAAAAGACGAGATTTAAGCGTCTCGTTTATAGGCCTACTCTGAAAAAAGGTGTTTACAAGAACAATATCAACTGTTGACATTCCAAATGAAACGAAGGGCGACAGTTCAGTCTGCCCAGTCGATAAAGTATAATTGGCATTGGATCGCTGAGCCAAACAACGGCATTTCCGGATACCTCTTAAAGGCTCGTACAGCGGATGGCAACGTTGCGTCAAATCGTTTAGACATATCGCTGCATCCCACTCCTAAAAAAAACCGCACTCTTCTTCTTTATCATTATCAGATGAACTGTAAAACTTCACTCAATTTGGGAGCGGACAAGTCTTGACTCAAAACCAAATAAAACAAATCTCATCCTTTTTGTCTGTTTCAGCTTCTTCTTCTTCTTCTGTCTTCTTTTTTCGTTTCCCCCTCCTCTTGCCATGCGCCTGTTCGTAACAATCTCGCCTGATTTAACGTGGCCAGAAGCCAAACGGAACGTTTCTCCACTTACACAACGCACAATGCTATCGCTATCAATCACCGTGGGCCCTGCTGTGCTGCAGCGCGGCAACCCCCCCCCCCCCCCCCCCCCCCCCCCCCCCCTCCCCACCACCCCCCCTCCCCACCCCCCCCCCCCACCCCCACTCCTCTCCCCCAATACCACCAGCCTCCCTGTACATGATACATTGGCAGCCAGTGTCAGTCTAGGAAGAGACGGCTTATTGGCTTTAAGCTGCACCATGGTGTGTGGAACGGAGTTGCCCGCAATGGAAAAAGATGAGGTAATGATTTCCCTCAACTGGTGATAATCCAATCTGCTCACACGCAGGCTGTGTGGAGAGAGAGCCTGCGCGGATAGCTAGCCCGGGCAGTATGCCGGTATCGTTGCGCGGGGGAAGCAGGGAAAGCGATGCCATGTATTGCTGTGGTCAGTGTGTGTGGTGATGAGACAATCACTGTTGAGTGCGGCACACTCAAGAGAGGGTGGCATAACAGGTTCCGCTCTACTCTGGCCTGCTACGACACACGCGTATATATATAAATCGTCTCACGGCGGATTAGGGTGAAGACAATCTGTTTGGCTTTGGGCTTTGGTCTTTGGTCGATTTCTACGCCAAGTGTGGACTGATTGTGAGAGAGGCGTCTCGGAAGGATTAAAACTGCAAGTGAAATGTAATCTTTCAACCTGGTGTGGTTTACTGACCAGTGTCTCGGTGACTGGATTGTGTTGGACTTTCTTCTCAAATAAAGTAAGATAATTTGTTTCACCTTTTGTTTATTTCATTTTGTTTGGTGGGGCTACACATGTACCACTGAAATGAACTGAAAACAAGCTTGTTTAGATTTCGAAAGCTACAACTCAACCAAATTTAAACCAATCGTGTGCTCGCTTCGGATAATAGATGTTTGCCGTGGTGTTACCTTTTATTAACAAAAAATCGATTTGATGCTCAATTCTTAAGTGAAACGGGCAGCTTTAAAAAAAAAGGGAGTCAAAATACTTTGTTTAACCTATACAGTTGAAATGCTTGAAAAATTGTTTTCGCTGAGAGTTGATTTATATTTTGCCTACAGACTGCTTCGGAAAGCACGTCTTTTGCGCGACTCTCTTGCACTGTGTACTGGGGTTTAACTAACTAACACAGTGACAGAGGGACATGCATGGTGATTGCTTGACTTACGTACCTACAGCTAAGAATGCTAGTTCAGTTAGTTATTTTAAGACTTTAAAGAAAAGTCTCAAAACAATTGCCATTTACGAGCTTGCAACATTGCTAATGTTGCCACGGTATTGTGACTTTGGGCGTTACCCCTGGTCACATGTAATAGTGGGTTTCATGGCTTCTGATGACTAACGCCCCTTGAACAATAGAAGATTGACAAATTTTGGGAACAGCCAACATAATGTTGAATAGCTCAGTTGGTAGAGCACTGGATCGACATTCCGGACGGAGGTTGGAGGTTCCAGTAAATTTGTTCAATTCCAAAGAGTAATTGTGATACTAAACAAGTATACCCATTTCTAAATTCATTATCGCAAAACTACTGAATATTTAAGAAAAAGACAAATGTCTGTGGAAAAGGTAGAATGTCCTCTGTCCAATTGGTAAAGGTTCATTGTGTCATTTCCATAGATGACTGAACAAACGAGACCGAAAGACAATGAAATCAGAAAGACCTCTGTATTGCCGCGCATTGTTCATCCGAAATCTCCTGAACATAACATCCTTGACATTCATTTGGGGTACAGTACACAGTACTACAAAATACTACTCAATTCTCATAGGCCAGTGTAGTAAGGGTACTAGTACTAGACCGGCAGCCCGCGGACATTTGGTTAGATGAACTAGGTACCAATATCTGACTATGGGAGTGTTTAGGGGGTCACCTGAAATGAATGGAAATGAGAGTCTGCCGGGTACCACCTGCTGCATGCACCCCCGGGGGACCCCCAAAGTGGTCAAAAACTGGGTACTAAATAGTTGAGCGAGGGTACCACTAAAAAATGATGCCAAATGAACAAGTTTGAGTACAAAATGGGTTACGACAGACAAAAAGACCGCTGCACTACGTGTACCAGACACCCCAAACCTGGACCCTCTACGTCATTTTCTGTGGCTACTTTTAGAAAAAAGGGGGCAAAAAGTAAAAACCGCTATATATTCATGCAAAAATTAACACCAGTTATTGTTTTTTAGTCCCTAACGGTGAGTTGAATCTGAGAAAATATTCACAATGTTTTCAAATGATAATTAATTATGTTTTATGTATACAATATCACTTTAAAATTAACAAGCCACGCCCCTTTTAGGGGTTTCCCTGATTCTAAGTATTACGCATTTTCCAGCGACTATCAGTGCATGTGTTTGGGTGCAAACCAGTTTGAACTTGTAGACCGATGCCTTGCAAACATTTGACATCATTTTAACGATAAATTAGTTGTGGGCGTGGTTTTTAAATTAACAAACCACGCCGTTTTAGGGGTTTCCCAGATTCTAAACAATACGCATTTTTCACTGCGATTGTTGTATGTGTTTTGGGTGCAAATCAGTTTGAACTTGTAGACCAAATGCCTTGCAAACATTTGACATCATTTTAACGATAAATTAGTTGTGGGCGTGGTTTTTAAATTAACAAACCACGCCTTTTCAGGGGTTTCCCTGATTCTAAACAATACGCATTTTTCAAAGCGATTATTGTTGCATGTGTTTTGGGTGCAAACCAGTGGACCAATGCCTTGCAAACCATTTTTGGAAACATTGGACATTTCCCTGATTTTAAGCAATATGCGCATTTTGGAAATGGGCGTAAACCTGCGTCTACAGTAAAACACCTTTTATATAACAAGGTCCTTTGGGACTTTACAATTACCTTGTTATAACAGGTACTCTAACCTTGTAGTATCATTACTAAAATTATCATTGAGTAAAAGCTACTATCTTCAATTTACCACCAATGCCTTGCTTTGGCATTAAAAGTATGATGTCGGCATAACTATTAAGAAAGGCGTATGGGTCAGAGGATTCCCGCTTACTGAGACTTTTGATATGAATCATGCAACATTTAACTGAATGGAATGGGACTGGAAGCTCTTTTTAATCGGCAATGCATTCATATTAGGGGAGTCTGGTTGGCGTAGCGGTTCTTTTCTCGCCTTCCACCACTATGACCCGGGTTATTCGAACCCCGTCTGGGTCAATATGTGGATTAGGTGTTCAGTAACTGGTTTGTTAATTTAAAACCACGCCCCACAACAAATTTATCGTTTAAATGATGTCAAAAAAGTGCATCATTGGACGATACGGAGAATGGTGACGATGCAAACAACATCGATACAATTATGTGTAAACAAAATCAGACTTGTGGGATTGTTTTCTCTCTCGAAATGTCAGTCATGGAACATGTCACTCAAGAAGTATCTTCTGGCATCGCTTTATTACACACAAACCACATAATCTTAATATTATCAACTTCATTTTTGTTTTAAGTTCAAAGAATGGCCCATAATTATAATAAGTGCTTACACGAATCTAAGGGAGGGGGGGGGGGGGGAGTGGGATTTATGGGCGAAACACAACCGTCACACTTCAAATGTATATAAACGTCCTTACCGGAATCAATTAGTCTCATCACACAGTGGTGCGCGATATTGTTCAGCTTGCAACATTTATTCGATGCACAATACTTTTACGAGGCAAAACGTGTAAGGTGACACGATGTCAGTTACTGTGACAGGATAATGTCAAGCAGTGAAATTATCAGCAGTGAAACTAGAATCGTTGGATGCTCTGAGTAATTACAGTTCGGACAATTAGCATGTCACTTAGATGATAATTTACGTTTCAAGTGCAAATAATCATATAAAGCTTCACATCGGGGGGGGGGGTGTCATGTGGTAATAGTTTGTGTGTTGTATAGGTATAGGGCACAATAAGGGATGGGGGGGGGGAGGGGGAGGGTGGTCGCTCTGCCTTAAATCGTGCGGGGTATAACAAATTTTGTTATTACAGGTCTACAACTCTTAGCTATATTTTTTACACACAAAAAAACTAACACAACAATTCCAACTTTTATTATTTTTAATATGAATATTAATAAGTACGGACACAATGTGATGCTAAAAGGACAATTGTTTTCTAATCCAATTGCTGAAACCACGTGAATGTAATACATACCGGCCGGTACATGTACATGCATGTATTATGTATATCTAGCTATACAATTTAGAGCAAAACAACTATCATTATCGTGGTTACATATGATACTAATGAGGTACCAGAAACAAAGGATGTAATATAAACAAGGCGACCATGGTCCTTGTATAGAAAATGTTAGACCCCATAAATGAAACCACATGAATATAGGAACAAAGGAACATACTCGGCACAAAAGCGAATAAGAACGCGAATTTGTGACGTCACATTGAGTTTTCGCGCTACGAATTTCCAAAATTCAACACATTTCAACTGATGATGAACCAAGCCTCTAAGGAAGTAAATTTGGCCAATAGTGGTACTCCGTTAACTACCCATAATGCCACGTTGTGAGAGTCTGTATAGGGTAACAGCAAGGCGGTAACAGCGTGACCTCTGGCTAACGAAGAAATTCCCATGAAAAATGAGACTGAAGATAAATTGTGAGGCGTTCAGTCACAATGAAACGGAACTGGGCAGACGTCAAAATGAAGGTTTGCGTGTGCTAGGAAAGAGAATATAATGATCCGTAGACTACAGTTTGTTGCACTTCAATTGGACATTCCGTTGACGAGTTATGCCTGTTACTCGAGTTATGACTAGTTTGTGTTCATGCTAATGTAAAGAGCCACTCAGGTTCAAGGTTTGTATTCGTGAAAATAAAAGGTGCCAAACATTATTCATGAAAAAACACTTGTATTACACATAGTTTACACTATAACTTTAAAACACGTGTAGAGTAGACATAAAAGATTACAAATATAAATACATCTGAGAAAAAAATCCACCTTTCCTTCCCCCTCCCCTATTTTTCTCCACTTTGGCCTGTACCCAGTTCCGTCTCATTATTTTTACCAGAAACCCTCACCATTTTCTTCTCCTTTTTACACTTAAACTCACAAAATATGAAACCCTTCTCTATGCCTTAAAAAATGTAACTCAAAATAACACTTGCATTTTGTTTTTAAAAACAAAATGACTACCTAAAACCTATAACAAAAACAATCCCACAGTTTGGGGGCAAACAATACACTTAACCACATTTTATTTCCCTGGCAAACCGTTAAAATAAAAGGCCTTGTTGTCCCCAATTTTGTTTTCTTCCACATTTGCGGTTGAGATGCTTCTAGTCCTAAAGATGTCAAGATTTGTTTTTCTCCCATATATCAGCCGTATCTACTTTTGAGTAGTAATATTGCCCCTAGTTTCCCCACATCATTACATATACAGTCCAAAGACTATAATGACAAGACCTAAATTGGAAGGCACGTCAAATAAACATTCTTGAATTACTTCCATAGTAGATAAAACGAAACCACACACAAAACGCATTACTCCGGCGACCAATTTTAGTTTTTGCTCCTCTGAGATAACAGCACAAATATCTGAAATGTGCACTTGTCTCTCTTCTCTCCATTCCATTCCGCACCCCCCCCCCCCCCTCCCTAGCCATTAGCAGTTATATAATTGCACATTTGGGTGTATCGCACCTCTAGCTCTGTGCACGAGACAATTGCTGGATTTTGTTCTGTGTACTCTGTAGTCTAGCCCAAGACCCTTGTGTTATTTCGGCGCCCACGGCCACGCGCGCAGATTCGTTAACGCTGTCTCTTTTTCAAATCCCGACTTCGTGTGCGTTCTGGTCTCGCGCATGCGTAGTTTACAACATGCAGCTGGATCCATATACCTATGAGTACCGCGCGCGCCACCTGTGCTCCAATTTACATAGACGTTGGCAACCAGAGAGCCGATATGGCCCCATGATAATCGTCGTTAGGTGACCATCGTTCTTTGTTGGCACCAAGCCCTTTTGTTTGGAATTGAAATGTTAACAGCGCCCTCACTTGTTGTGTGGTTTATTATTGATTTCAAACTGGCTTAAAAAGCCAGGACGCGCGCGTGCGAAAAGCATTTGCATGCCCATGCCACTTAGCTGCCATCATGACTGAAAACGCTTCCAAGATTTTGGAGGAAATCTTCGCAGATAGCGGTTCAGATATGTCCGATGATGAATCTTCTGTAGCAACATCTGACGAAAGTGATGATGAAGCTACTCCTACATCTTCTTCGGCAAAGCCAAACTACAGGTAAAGGGAGGTTACTGAAAAGAGTTCAACCATGGAGGAATCGTATTCCTCCATGGTTCAACTTGGCTGTTTTTCTTCTTCGCATCCGACATTCATAGGCTACTGTACTGTACTGTACTGTAACCTTTGCATTTGGATGTCCTTTTGCAGGGAAAATCATCAAAAGCACTGAACTTTTCAGTTTGCATTGCATCATCCGATTGAATCCAATTAGAAATTGATGAAAATATTGTTATTTGTTATTTTTTATTGATTTGAATAAAACAAATTAACACGTTTTTTGTTTAGATATTCTTAACTTTCTATTGATTGTGAAATTGTATCTATTTTTATTGTTGTGCCCTGCGAAATAATAAATAAAATGAAATGAAAAAAATAATTATTAACCTGAATTATGCAAAGTCAAGTGTGATGATTTTGCATCCAAATCTAATTTCAGATGGGACTGCAAATGTAATGGGGACAACAAATTTAATTCCACTGAATGGGGCCTTCTTCAACTACTGAAAAGACAGGCATCAATCATAATAATCTTTAAAAAGAGATTTTATTTCAGGAGATTTTATTTAGTTAAAAAAGGGGACTTATTTAAGTGGGAACACTAGATACGAGCGTCCAAAAACAGCATTGTGAAGACAGTTTGTCATTAAAGATACTACAACATTTGCGACCATCCCCCCCCCCCCAAAAAAAAAAAAAAAATTAATGAACGACCATATTTGACATTCACGAATGGTCTCGAGCCTCCTGTGAAATCAGGGCACCTGGTGTGCTCTTCTGTTTTAACAAAATTGACATTGTTTAGCAATTTGGGGGTGGGGGGGGGGGGGGGGGGGGTGGGGGGGGGGGGGGGGGGGGGTGGGGGTGGGGTGTCCTTCATTTAAACTTTTGATTGCATCCACAGTATACCCATTTTGAATGTTTGTGCAATTGCCTTCACAGTCCGGATTTCCTAAGTATTTTCAAGGAAAAACCTGCAATTTTCTCACATTTCAAAATTAGTGTTTCTTTACACTCCTTGGTAGTTGTCAACTCATATGAAGGGCCAAAAAGTGGGGGTGAGATATAGAATTCTTTCCTACCCTTTAAACAAAAATTATCACAGGCCAATATTGTTGTTTTAATTAATCTAATAGTCATTGCTTTGGGGGTACTGTCAACCCATTAAAATTAATCGAATAGTCATTGCTTTGGGGGTACTGTCAAAGCATTAAAATTCAACACCACTCCAAACAAAAGTGGCCTTTCATTACTTTGCCTTGCGAGGGCGCTATACACTAAAACTTGGCAACAAGTACTTGGTCACTAACTGGTCATATCATGTAATTACTGTGGTAACCTAAGCATAGTGACAAAATATGCCTTGGTACTGAAAGG
The DNA here is from genome assembly GCA_037893245.1 of Crossaster papposus. NCBI lineage: Eukaryota > Metazoa > Echinodermata > Asteroidea > Velatida > Solasteridae > Crossaster > Crossaster papposus. The sequence continues at coordinate 260,158 of JBAIAA010000214.1, read as the reverse complement.
GTTATTCGCACTGGAGCCGACGTTTGACAAACGTACATGATTTTGGATTCCCCAAAGGGTCTAGCACTAGTTGGCAAGCAATTGTTAACTTTAACCTTAGTTTTCGTCGAATCTCCCTCGCTTTTCCGAGGGATCCAATCAGCGACCGAGTTTGAGCCTCATCATGAATTATTCATTATACACAAATATAAGATACTATGTGTGTACGTATACACAAGACAGTGTACAATGTACAGGTACATGATGGTGACTGTATGCACGTATATGGATTGCGCGAAATGTGCAGACTTTTAATAGCATTTTGTGGCCGATCTTCCGGGGCATGGCAGTGCAAGCTAGCTACAGCCACCGGCACCGTACCGCGGGTCGGCCCGCTGCAGCATCGTTATGTTATGGTGCCTCGGCGCGGCGCGGTTTTTTTTATTCCAGTGTATCGAACGTACAGTATTAGCCTCAAATCTAGTGAGGTCGTGCTTCATTTTGGCAAACAGTTTATTACCTGCAAAAACTACCTTTCCCTGAAATAAAACGGGAAATTTATGGTGGCCCTGGAGGGACATAAAAGTCGTGAATTTGTTTTTTCCGAGTAGTTGTGAAACTATTCGCGACTTTTCGCGAATTTATTCGCGACTGGTTGTGAATATTTTTGCGACTAGGCGTGATTTGTTTTGCGACTATGTGTGAGTAATTCGCAACTAGTTGTGAATATTTTTTCGCGACTAGTCGCAAATTTTTTTAACAACTAGTCGTGAATTTATTCGCCCCTGGTCGTGAATTTATTCGCATCTGGTCGTGAATATTTTCTGCGACTGTTAGTGAATATTTTTGCGACTAGTCATATAATTCGTGATTAGTAGTGAATATTTTCGCTACTAGTCGCGAATTGTTTTCGCGACTAGTGAAAATATTGACGACTATTCGCGAACAAATATTTATGACTAGTCGTGAATTTTGTCACGAATATATTCCAGCCAGTCGCTAATAAATTTGTTCACTATAGTCGCGAAAATGTTCACGACTTTTGATATCCCTCCAGGGCCACCATAGACATTAGCATTCGTTCAACCAGTTCGCGCCGGGATTATTTTAACATCGCCGAGCCCACGGGCGGGATTATTTTTAACGAAACTCGAACCGAAGCGGGTTCAGACTGATCGTGCCGGGAAGCACACCCACGCACTTCCGGATGTGCCACGGTTTACCCCGGATACACTACGGTTCATCCCGGTTCATCCGGGAAATACCGTAGATGAATCCGTTGTGACACCGTAGTGAATCCGTGGTGATCCGTAGTGTATCCGGGGTCATCCGTAGTGGAACCGTAGTGGAACCGTGTGTGAACCAACTCCCGTTTCATCCCGGATAAACACGGTTACACTACGGTTACGCTACGGTTTATCCCGGATACACTAGGGATCATCGCGGTCGCATAACGGTTTCACTACTGTTCTTCGCCGCCCCCCTCTCCCTTCCTGGATGGCCACGGATCACCCCGAATGCTAGATGTTGATCCAGGGTGACGCTCGACTTCCCGGACGTACTACGGATGTCCCCGGATGGTCCCGTATGGCCCTGGATTGGCTACGGTTTATCACGGTTTGACAACGGTTCCACTCCCGGATGACCCCGGATAAGAACCGTAGTGCATCCGGGGTGATCCGTAGCGTATCCGGCTTTCGGTGGGACTGGGGCTTTAGGAGGTTGGATTCACTCATAACAAATTTAAACACCATAGAGAAACACCTCTGCACCCGCAGTCACAAATAAACGCCGGGGCAGCTATGATTTGCTGTGTCAATGTACATGTACATATGTACTGTATGGTGCGAAATACGGAACCCTCTGGAGACGTGAACACAATGGGGATAATGGGAGTGAAAAGGTCTCCAAAGGATAATTTATATTTAGGTCTCCATTAGGAATTTCAGGAATTAGATTTTTGGATTGTGCTTAAATTACTCAAAAGCTAGGGTTAGGATGTGGGTTAGGGTTAGTGTTTGGGTTAGGGTATAATATAGGGTATATTGGGTCGAAATTTCAACCCAGGAAAATAATTGTGGTTACAATGGGAGCATTTTTAAAAAAGTGCTCGACTTTCTAACCATTTTGTACACGAGAACAAAACCATGTCTCCACAGTGATACACAAATACATGTACATGTACACACACATATGCTGGCAAAGGGCACGTCCATTCCCGTTTGTGAAAACGTGTCCTCCGCTTTTAATTGAGCAATAAAGTCTTTTTGTTAATGTCAGTGGGATGAACAGTAATTGCGCTACCTAATTATTCTCCATTTGTGAAAAATTTTGTAAAAACTACTTGGGCAATTCCACGCAAAAGTGGAAATGGCTGAAAAGTGGAAAATGTACGAAATCTTCCAAAGTACAATCATCAACACTTTAATGTGGTGTCAAATTAAAGGGTGCAAGGAAATCGTTGTATTTTGTACCCAGTGGTAGACCTGTAAAACAAATTTGTTCACACATTCTAATGTTTGCATTCCTGTGGGGCCATGTTTTTTTCCCTTTAGCATTTCCCCGTAGACATTGTACACACAATTCTTTGTGGATACATTATAACTAAGGCTAGGCCAAGCCCTTTGCACTGCCTGCATATCCATGTAGCCATCACGCGTGCACGAGGCATTGATTAAACCCGATACTAGCTCAGTACCATGGATCTTATTTCGTATGATGAGCAGCTTAACGTGTTACTGCACATACATCGGTTTGATGACATCAGTGAAGGTTGTCATCTCCAACCTAGTACCGTGGATAATACACGTATTAAAGTAGTTACTCAGGGGCGTGGTTGAACCAATCTGAGCAACATGCGGGCTGCTATAGTACTCATTCAGTAGAACTGTATTACGTTCATCACAGGAGCCGATTTCCGGAGCCGATTCCACAGTGTACGTACGAAGTGTACGGACTTGTACAGTGTTATCGGGCGTGAATCGTCATACTGAGGGCGTTGAGGCGGCATTGCGGTCGTTGAAATAAAATAAATAAAACCATAAACAAGGAACGTAAAATAAAGTAATAATGCTATGCTTGCTTTTAATATCACAATATCCATAGTTTCACAAAACGACACATTTGAAACCAAATGCATAGTAGAATAATATGTATCCACGAAACATGGACCTCACATTTACTGTACATGTAATTTCAAGGGCTTATGTTTTACATTGAATTTTCTGGGAGCCGGTTCCAACTCGGAACTGGTTCTTTTTAGGGAACCGGAACCGGCTCCAGACAATTTTGAACCACCCAAGCCTAATGCTAACGTATCACATTGCCTATAGTTTCCATTGTTTCCATGTATTCACGTGGTACCGGGTATCGGGCGAATATAACACACAAATAACAAACCTGCATGCTACATGTATTTGTTACATGTAGTGTTACGCTGTTTGCTCTGAATAGACTAGTCTTGGTTTCAAGACGTCCTGATCGCGGTATGCAGCGCGCGTAGGCCGCCGATGCGCCGGGTGCCCTCTAGCGTAATGGCCCTGTCACACCAGAACATTTTAGGCCAACGCGTGAGTAACGTGTTGTAATTTTGGCAACACGCTGGCAAACGCTGACCAACGCTAGGCCAGCGTTAGCAACACGCTGAGCGCGTTACTCACGCGCTGGGACATGCTGTCACACGCTGAGGAAAACATATTTTGTTCAACATACATACAATTTCCAGCGTTTGCCAGCGTGTGACTGCACACGCTGGCATACAATGGAGGTTTGTTGGAGGTTTGTTACTCACGCGTCGAACACGCTAGACGATCGTTATCAACCCGCTACTCACACGCTGGCGCACGCTGGCGTACGCTGGCGTACTCTGGCGACACGCTGGTTATGGCCCTGTCACCCCAGAACATTTTAGGCCAATGCATGAGTAGCGCGTTAAAAATAGTTGATACACTGGCAATCGCTGAACTTTCACAGAAAAAGTCAAGTGGAACCGTGATTTCAGCGTGTCCATACAGGTTGATAACGGGTTCATAGCGTATGCCAGCGCGTGAGTATCGTGTGAGGAACGCGCTCAGCGTGTGATGAACGTATCACTGATTTATAGTAACAAATACAACAGCGGGTCGCCAGCGTGTGAGTAGTGGGTTTGTAACGATCGTCTAGAGCGTTCGACACGTGAGTAACGACCATCCTGCGCGCCGCCAGCGTGTGCAGTCACACGCTGGCAAACGCTGACAATTTTAGGTATGTTGAAAAATGTATTTTTGCCTCAGCGTGTGACAGCGTGTTCCAGCGTGTGGGTAACGCGCTTAGCGTGTTGCGAACGCTGGCCTAGCGTTGGTCAACGTTTACCCGCGTGTTATCGAAATTCCAACACGTTGGCCTAAAACGTTCTGGTGTGACAGGGTCATTAGTGTAGTAGCGCGTCGGCTTTTTATACAACTAATCATGTGGTCGTTGCAGTACGCTGGCGCGCGTTGGAACGCGCTACTCACGCGCTGGGCAGTCGTTCATCAGTCGTCGAGCGCGTTACTAACGCGTTACTCACGCGCTGGCGAACGCTGTGAACCCGTTAACAACGCGTTATGGACACGCTGAAATCACGGTTCCACTTGACTTTTTCTGTGGAAGTTCAGCGTTGCCAGCGTATCAACTATTTTTACCACTCTACTCACGCGTTGGCCTAAAACGTTCTGGTGTGACAGGGCCATAAGCGGTAAACCACGCCATGACTTTTGAATAGGACGTCTTGGCTAACTGACATAATTGCTAGGAAATTTCCGAGCAGAATTGTGTTGCATTTGCAATTTTGCATGCGCGTGTGACCTAACATGCATAATCGCTGACTCATTGGTGAAGTTTTGTTTACGTCACGTAATTATGCACGCGACGCCACACGCGCTTGCAAGTGAAACACCATTCATGCCAATACAATGTAATTTTTGTAATAAAAATATTTGGCACATTTGAATAAACCAAGAACCTAAAACTATCAATTTAATAATCTCTAAGGATAAGAATGGCACAGTAATGCTTTATAATTTGTAGACCAACTTTAAAAAACACATGCATTTTAGCATTTCCTCTTATGATAAACTTAAAGGTTTCTCTACCCATAAAGTCCAAAATATCATTGGCGGTCAATTTATTGTAATTTGTGAATTATTCCAGATTGTAGTTTATTTATACCGGAAAAAATGTCTTGGTTTACAATCAATCAGTTTATTTTCGAAACCCGGGGTGACAATTGCAATCCGCCACAGTCGCCACGAAGCGATTAACTGTGACATCAACGGTGCTACTCATAGACGCTGTACTACGGGTAATCCTCAATCATCGTTTTGTTAATTGCACATAACAGTACGCTTGGCAGGGGCAGATCGAGCGATGATAACACAAAGCGGTCAATTTTGTTTAAAGGAAAGCCAAGTAGAAGTGCCACAGAACACCGGGAGCTCGCAAAGGTAAACACCAACTAGCGAGGGCCGGGCACGGTACTGCAAGCACGCCACGAACCTTCACCAAGAAGTGTCCTCAGTCAAACGGCGGATGACTCTTTATTACGAAGCGAAGCGAGTACTGCAAGTGTCACACATGCATATGCACACATTGCCTATATTGGAATGATCTGGGCTAGTTACAGAAAGGTAATTTATACGCGACAAATGTCACGTACATGCGTAACTTTCGGGATACGGATACCTTATTGACGTGGTCGGCAGCATTTCGGGACTATTGTGTTCTCCTGCTGGGACTGAGCATGACTGAGCTAACACAATTAATAACCCAATGTTATTGTCAGCTCTGTATTTTAGTCTAGTAGTATCCCTAACTTAAGGTTCATCTGTGAAAAAATTTAAAAGAAGCTAATTTCAACTGATTTGAGTAGGTATGGGTATGGACAACAACCAAAAAAAAGGAAGGAGAGATAGGGGTTGGGGAACTTTTTTTATTAGAGGTCAAAGGTCATTGACCCCTCCCCAAATCCCTAAAAATTATATTTCAGCAACAAAATATGGTATATAGATGATCTTGGTGTCAGAATGCACAGAATTACAATATAAGATGACATCAAATAATTATTGACCCTTGGAACCAAATCCTGACCTCCGAAAATGAGGTCAAAGGTCACAAAACAATTTTATTACTAAAATGTCATATTTATAGCAACAAAATATGGTATATAGATGATCTTGGTGTCAAAATGCACAGGATTATGAAAGAAGGTGACATAGAATAACTACTGACCCTTATAAAAGAGGTCAAAGGTCAAAAATAGACGTATTACTAAAATGTCATATTAGTAAAATATCAGGAAAATTACCATGAACAAAAACAAATCTAAGAGGCTAATTTTAACTTATTGTGGCGGGTATGGGGGTTATTATTTATTCCAAGAGCAAAGAAAGAGGGGGAAATTCCCTTTCTGTGGGTCGAAGGTCTTTGACCCTGCACTAAAACATTATAAATTGTATCTCAGCAGCAGTATGTTTTTCATAGCCCTAGATGATCTTGGTGTCCAAATGCACAGAATTATACTAGGAGACAAACACAATATGAAATGGATTCTTCACCACTAAAATACGAGGTTAAAGGTCAAAATGAGCAATTGAGCGGGGGGGGGGGGGTTAAAGTTCATTAGTGTCAAATAGTTTGTGTATGTAAAGTATATGTGCATTTATAATCATGTTTGGTGTTTATTGGGAAGGAGCGTAATCATACATTCAGCCTACGTTTTGTTATTATTAAAACGATTCTCGGTCACATGGGAAGAACATTAAATTGAAGGACGCCTAACGCTGGTTTATGTGGAATTGTTTTCTTTTTCTGTGAGAATATTAGGTTTTTTAGTTATTAAAAGATGAAGTGCTTATGCAGGCATACTTGCAGTTTATTTGTTGTTGTTTGTTTGATCAATCCCAGGGTTAGCTGTAGTGAATCAGAACTCATTCTACTATGGGAAGGGGAGGGTGTTTATGGAAGTTGTCACAAGAACTATTTCTCATCGTTTTCATTATTGTTTTGGAGATGCTGCAACAGTTCTGCTGCGTGAAGTATCATGGGATTGTATGTTTTTTGCTGGTCTGCAGAGATAAATCTGTATATTTATGATTTGCTGGTATGCCAGCAGTGTGGTTGCGTAACTATATTGTCCATAGCGTAATTCTTAATGTAAGTTTTTCTTAGTGATATACGCTTCTGGGAAGTCAGTTCTGGCCACATATTTTCTGCGAGATTGCAGTCGGTATAGGAGGAAGTGGGGGGGGGGGGGGGGGGGGGGGGGTTACGTGTACAAGTTTCAAGAGAACCCCTCCGTGCTTTTCGTTATTTTCTTGAGACGCGGTTCTGCTGACAAGTATCATATGAATTGTATTTGTGACTGGCAGAGTTAAATCTGTAATTGTACGTTATCTAGTGGGTATGCCCGGTATGCCAGAGAGTGGTTGTTTGACTGGCCTCTCCGGAGCGTAATTCTTAACTCTTTTGGGGGGGTTTGTGGTTTGTGTATTGCAACAGTGGTCCTTTGTTTTTAGTTCACTCAGTGATTGATTATTACCGGTGATAATATGCCGTCCCCTTTTTCTCTCCTTTTTTTGAAGGGGAGCAGGGCATATTTGTTGTGCTATATTATGCACTTCATCAGTCACCATTCTTTCAGTTTACTTTTCTTTTTCCTTGTTTTTATTTGTGTGTCGGTTTATATGACAAATGGCAAGGACAAATACCGGCTTTTTGGGGGGCCGTATTGATCGAAAGGAAGGCATCTTGACTTATTTATTTTGTTTTAGTCTTGAGAGCCATTTCTTTGATCATTGTTTTGTTCTTCCAATAGTTCCAATAATATTTGCATATTCTCCTCATCCAGGTTGTTTTCTTGTTGGTTGGATTGTGGAGATGCTTTAGTCCTAGATCAAACAAGTTCATATTTTATGTTTTTGTGCCGTTTGTATGCCAAGGGTTGGGTATCAAATAGCCTACATGTATTTAGGTATTCGTTTTCACTAATCCAGTGCCAGTGTTTGAGGAGGGCCCGTTTGAGAGCTGGGTGCGCGAATCGTGGGTAGTATGGTAGGACGAACACCAGTGGGGTATTGTGGTGTTTTTGTTTTTGTTTTTTCACGTTTAGAGTCCGCGGAAGGTTCGCCCCTTTGAGGAAGGGCTAGGTCTTCGTTTGTGTATCCGCGCTTTTTAAGTTGGTCCTTGAATAATTCAACCCTCTCCTCAAAGTTTTTTAAATTGGTACATACGGTTGTTCCAGTCACTTCGCCCTTGATTAAGCAGCCAAATACCGACTTAGGGTGTGCTGAATCTCTCTGCTGTATACAAGACTCTCTGCAAGATGCACCAAACTCCTCTTCTTATTAATAGGAAACGTTTGGGACATCTCACTTCACTGGGGTAACTAGTCAGGGTGTAGGCTAACTAGGTGTTATGAGTAATCACTTCTTAAACAAAGACATAATTCATGTTGTTTTATGTTATACGTATATCCTTAGGGTGGTGCTTTGTTGATTCAATATGGGGCTTCGAATAATGACCTTTGACCTTTAAGGTCATATGTGGCGGTCGATTTGTATCTTACATTTTTATCACAAGAATTTAAATTTTTCTACTTCCAGTGTAATTATGACCATTTTGACATCAAGATCATACAAGTACATATGTTGTTGCCGATATACAATTTATAGTGTTTTATTCCAGGGTCAATGACCTTTGACCTCTGCTCCTAGAATAAATAATAACTCCCATACCTGCCACGTAAGTTAAAATTAGTCTCTTCGATTTGTTTGTGCTCATTTTTATTTAATGATAATTTTCCTGTTATAAATATGACATTTTAGTAATAATTTTTTTGTTTGACCTTTGACCTCATTTTGGGAGGTCAGGATTTGGTCCCAAGGGTCAATAATTATTTGATGTCATCTTCTTTTGTAATTCTGTGCATTTTGACACCAAGATCATCTATATACCATATTATAATATTATTATATTATAAAATATAATTTTAGTGATTTAGGCAGGGGTCAATGACCTTTGACCTCTAATAAAAAAAGTTCCCCAAACCCTATCCCTCCTTCCTTTTTTTTGGTAGTTGTCCACCAAAATACCAATACCATACCCACCAAAATCAGTTGAAATTAGCTTCTTTTAAAATTTTTCACAGATTGGCTCAATATATGGCTAATTTAGGGTTACTATAGTGTTTATACATCAGTGAACACGGTCCCAATGTTTTTGGGTGTGGAAAGTGAACATTCAGGAACAGTATGGGATGACAGGCAAAGTGATTTGCCACATCTGCCAATATCTTTGTTTAGGGGGCACGTCATAAGCCATCAACCCGTAAATGGGTCATTTCATGAAGTTGTGATCCAAAGTGTGACACTTGGATACATTTTAGTTACATTGTAAATTTATCGACCAAATTATTTAAATATTTACCCCCGATATTTGTCTTGGATGTTAGACCGAGAATGGGCAATTAAGTTTTGTACCTGAGAAATTGAACATTTAATGAAAAATTGAGGATTCGATTAACATTTTGTTGTCATGTTGCAAAATTTATTGTACAAACCTTCTCTGCATATTAAACTGACCACGACAAGAAACACACGTGTTTTATAAAGTTATTGTCATTATATGACAAGGTATATTTTTTTAAATTATGTTTCGACGTAACAAATGTCCCACTAGGGTCCACCACGTTCAATTGTTGAGAGCTTCTGATTCACTCGCCTTTCGCGTAAGAGTACAAGTAAGATACACATTTTACAATTGTTCGCTGTGATGTGGGTGATGTGGTCCAAGTTTGTTTTTGTATACACCCGAGGGGGAAAATAGCACCCGAGGGGGGAAAATAGCACCCGAGGGGGGAAATGGCACCCGAGGCGACTAACGTAACCACGAAGTATTCAAACATTGGTCGGTATTTGTCTTCTTGTTTACGATGCCTTGCCTAAAATTTAGATCTTTTTCTTGGATAGACAAAGAACAAAGAATGCCGGCAACGGAAGGTCTTCCAAACTTGTTTGCTTTAACTGTTCCCTGCGATGCGTGCGTATTAGTGGTTCAGACACATAGTACCAGCGAAAATGAAACCGCTTGTCCACGATTGCTTCTATTAAACTTGGTTTTGTTATTGCAGAAGGGACCAAACGCTGAGAAAGATCAAGGTAATGTACTCCACGGGAACATCCCTTTTTTATAGTGATGCACCCCGGGTACATCACTTTTGGAGTAGCACATGAACGTTTGCAATAAACTATGCACGTGACTAGTTATTGACACAATATCGGATCTCACAATTTAATACTATGGTATAACAATATCCGTTTGTTACTACATAATATGGGGTCCATTGTGTGTAACACTAAAACATAGTGATATGTAGACGTAACAGGGATGCGTGTTCTAACTTGGTTGAATACCATATAATATGCCATTTGGCTAAGGATGACACCTAAAGTCACACAACATTAGCAATGTTTCAAACCTGGGAAATAGCAGATGGGCATCACTAAAAGAGTATGTTTTTGTTGTCCAATCAAAATTATAGAGATATTATTTTTAAAACATTTATAGTAAACTTCTTTTCCGGTAAAATATCTTTGAGCAACATCTTCTGTTGTTGTCAGGTCAGGTTTGTATCCCCGACTGAAGTGTAAACGTTTATAGTTGTGTCGGTAATTTTTTTAACATTAGCGAAACGGACAGGTCATTCGCTTCATATTGCTAAACATGCATCTTGATAGCGGACAATCTGTTCCATTCGCCTTCGTTGGCAAATTGTTCGCGGTAGTAGAACTAGTTCTTCCTTGACAAAACAGGGTTACAAACCAAATGTTCAGTTGATTGTACATTGTTTGTGACTGGTGGTAAAACTTATTTTTCATTACAGTTTCTTTTTTTAATTTATAATATATATTGAGGTTGAGGTTGAGGTTGAGGTTGAGGTTGAGGTTGAGGTTGAAGTTGATGGACTTAATAGTATGTACCATACGTGACAACAACAGTACTTTACGAAATACACCATCAATTTGAATCCCCCAAAAGTGCTTCGGGCCTCCAGCCCGTTGCAAGTTTGTCATTGCATCAATAGTTAAGCTAGGCCTTCAAGACCAAGTCCCTAAAATCTGCCGAAACAAGACGAATTTTGATGGAGCCGGAAAGGTTATGGTTAACTCTATGAATCCTCGAGAGGAATTCCAAGTTGTGGTTACTGACGAGCCAGCACGTAGTAACCCGGCTTGACACGAAATTATTAATCACAGCATCCTCGGAACAAATGCACATGTCGTGATTACCACAATAATTCTGATGTTCGATTAAGTAAACAAATTGAATGCTTTTGTTTTTACAAGCAGATGCAGGGTAGCAGTTCCACGGATCACAGTAATTGTTTTCTTTTGCTCCCTCAAGCCCATCTGGAAGTATAGTGTTCTGTATTACTTGTTGTTCATGTTTGTTGTTAATGTTTGTGATGGCTGAAAAAATAATAATAGTATTAATAATACCCGGAAATAGGTAAATAGAGATACTTTCCCATAGACACATGCACACAATTGTTACTGTCACCTAACCCGTTTTTACCTAGGACCGTTTCCACGAAATTTGGTATTTATACATTTCGGACCCTGATCTACAAATACAACTGAATAAAACAGTAAAACGTGGTCCTTACGTAACTAAACAAACAGGGAGACACTCAAAGTCTCCCTATTTAGAATTATCTCACTATTAACAAAATATCTGCCCTAAAGTCCTCCCTATTGGTACATTTAGTGATATAATACTAATCATAATAATACTAATAATAATCATCGGATCACGTGTGTCCCCCTTTCTGTGGTCGGTTCCTACATGTGTAGGTTATGTATAATGTTTGGGCATGTTTAAACGACGACTTTAACATGACCCCTACATGGCATATGACCTCAGTAATTCGATGAAGAATTGTCTTTACCCAAGGGTCACTGCATTCAAGTTTCATCAAAATCTATGAAAGTATGCAGAAGTTATACATTATTTGTGTCAACAACTTGGAGATAACCTAAATTAATTACATATACGAAGAGATGCAGAATTTAGTGTAGGAAAGGTTAGTGCCCCCAAAACTTCGTTTGGCGACACAAAAACCAATGGTGTACGCTTTACGCAGCATGGTCATTGCAGTGTTTGATACGACGGCGCTCAAAGCCCAGTTTTATTAAAGGTATCAAATTTCAAGCCCTGGCTCGAATTTGATGATGAACAACAAAATCGGGTGTACGGTGATATTAAAAACAGCCCGGGGTCGTAGACGGAGTGAGGGGAGACGTGAACACGAGGAGGAGAAGTTTGAATGGAAAATTAAAACATTCTGGTGCTGATAATTGCTTGGGTAGAAAATGGCAATGGGTGGAAGTCTGCCGGCGTGTACTTTAGGTGTTTGGTTGGCACGCAAATGTACACGTACCAATATGCCGGCATTTTGGGTCAAGTGAGTGTGAAACGTGCTTCAAAACGTTAAGAAAGATGTTCCCATCAATGTACGGTAATCACATTTTTTTAAACATTTTTAGTAGACAGATATAGTACCGACAAAAGTACACGAGTGAATGGAAGACAGTAACAAGTAAATGTAGTTAATGTTGGCAAGTGCAATGGTAAGCGTAATGTTATAAAGTGACAGATGGAATGTTCCATTTCATACAACACTTTAATCCCCGTCATCTAATTGGCGGATCGTTTATCACGTGCATTTAATTATTCGTTCCATTGCACGGTGGCCGCACCGCAAACAACTACTTATATTCAATAGTTCTATGCAACGCTGAATAGAACTTCTATTGCACGGTCGCGCTCTATGAGGATTTATTCAGGTGGTGTATAAAACAGAACCCACACAAACCTAATAGGAATAACAGTAATAATCCTCTCTTGAGAATGATCGTAACAAGCGCAGCATATCTTTCTAATAAATTGTCTTTAATGCAGCGATACATGACCAGAAGCCTTTAAAGTAATTAGGCCATCAATCTGAAACCCTCCCTGTAAAGCCGTGTTCGCACTGGATAAACATTTTTGGTAACTTCACCATGACGCCGGGTAACATTCCGATGGGTTAATCTTCCCACCGTCCGCACTTGGATTTAATTGACGCGGGTAGAATTGCCGAGACCATGGGTAAACTAACCGAGCTGGCTCCAAAACAATAAAGAGGGCGCCCTGCGTGACCTATGACCGCGACTTGACGACCGGATCGTCTGTTCCCGACGCTAGCTCTCAACATTAAATCTTCCATCACCGGGTGATGGAAGATTTAACCGAGACGTCGCGTCCGCACTGGATTTTCTGGCTCGGTTAAACTGACTTGGTCAATCTTCCTGGGCACATATGGCTCGGTTAAACTACCCACGCGGCGTGGGTAAGTTACCTGTGAGGAAAGTTACCCAGGCTGTTCGCACTGGACTTGAAATTGGTAAGTTACCCATTGGCTCGGTTAGTTTGCCCAAATTAAGTCCAGTGCGAACAGGGCTTAAGATCGCCCACCTAGAAAAAAAGAAGAGGTCTGTGGTCTAATAAGAAAAGGCTGATGTGATTTGAAAGTAGAATCCACGGGATTTCTTTTGCCAGAAAGTGTTAGTGAACGAAAAAGGCATTAATCTACTCTACACGTCTTGGGTGAGTGTTCACCAGCGAATCATTTTGTCATGAAGCGACAAGGTTACATCGGGGTTGGTTTGCGCTCTAATGACACTGGTGGGTGGAAATTATGTGCTGGATTCAATTTCGGGACGAATTCGATTAGGATTGCAAATTCTGAAATGCAGAATTCAAGTTGAATTTTTGTTTTAATTTCCTGAAAAGACTGTTTACCTCTGTACCCGAAACTGTAAAAGCGCTTAGAACCCCAACATATAGGGCAATATAGCTAGGTTGGTACACGCTTAAAACTAAAGTGTTGAATTAACATTATAAGTGAGCGGTCAGTGACTACTCTTTAACAATTTAGTTTTCAACCATTAAACTAATGAATTCAACACATCGAGTGTTGAATTCATCAGTTTTATGTATAGAATCCAAACGCCAAAGGAACTACAGGAACAACGACCCGACGACGGTTGAAAACAAACGCTGTTTTTCTTGCTTTGTTTCTCGGTAACCATGATTGTAAAATTTCGGACAGATCAGTTAAACGATATTTAATATAAAATACAACCCCCAAATCCACTCATTCATGATAATTCATACAAATACCAATGGGCGTATCATATATTTAAAGGCACATATTTACAAACATAACAAAAACTACGGAATTATCATGAAATACCAGTATCTTACTTAAAGGAAACATGCAGTGTAACATTTTCATTACGCAATTTTTGTTTTAAATTAATAGATTTATGTGTAATAAATGTGAATAAAAAGCAAAACTGGTTCTAGTGTACGTTTAGTGTGGTAATTTGCCGTCCAAAAATTTACCCCCCTTTTTAAATTTCGCGGCCACTCAAAATGAGTGACGTAAACCGAGGCAGAACCCGGACAAATTATCGATAGTCGGTACGCGACGTCTAGGTACGAGACGGATTCGCGTGGCCACGGTCGCACATATTGTTGTGTGTGTATACGTACCCACGGTAATCGATTTTCACATGGACGATCGTGAAAGTTCTTCCTCGTTTTTTGGTGAATCCAACGAAAACAGTACTGATTCGTCTGATTAGAATCACAGTATTTCTTATTCAGACACGGACCCGAGCGAGAATAAAGATGGGGTCCCTCTAGGCGCGAAATAGGTCGAAACACGACCGCTCAAAATGATCACTGCAGAGGGCCGAAAATCACTAGGCCCGGACCACTTCGCTCTGGTAAGCTTTACTTTGGCTGTCCAAATCCTCCGATATTTAGGATCAGCCGGAAACAAAATAGAAGCTTACTTCATCATTAGTAGTTTTACTACACCTAGCAGCTACACACCTAGTCGGCATGACTGAAAACTGTTGTTTTTTTACCCTGATTCAGAATGAAAAACCATGTGAAGACGGACAGTTTTGCAATGCGCGCAGTCAGTATACGATAGGCCGGGTAGCAGCTTGGCGATTCTCTGCCTCGATTTTCGTCATTCCCCTCGCGAGGTTTTATGTTAATGAGGCTTCCCTTCGAGGGGCGGCTTGATTTGACCAAAATTTTCAAAAATTATTTTCCCCCATTTATTACAGAAAATAAACACAACCACACACATAATGTTGTTGTCAAACTTGATTGATTTAAGCAACCAAAACCTTATTACGTGTTTCCTTTAAGTTAATAAGAGTCTCAAGCATCCTGTTAAATCACAGCATCTGTGTGCTGTGATTTTCAAGAAAAATGGAATTTTCAACGATTGCCGGCAATCTTTGAAAAACCCCAGACTATTTTCAAAATGAAATACTGTTACACATCTGTGAATGGGTACAAGGCAACTAGTCTGGTTTCCTAACCTGATAATTCCCCTTCCCGCGCGCCGTAGATGGGCGATTAAAAATTCATGAATTATTCAGTAGTTTGGATAAGAGGTTATGTTTATTCATCGGAATAAAACATGATGTCACAGCATTGTTGTTATTTAGTTAACTAGTTACATTCTATCACTTTAAAGAACAGCTGTTGTCGAGCTGCGTTTTTGTCGTTTTTTCTAGTCAAATTTATATCTTTAGAGTATTTTTAAATTTAAGGGGGAAAAGAGACCTAAAACCTAAGTGTTTTACGGTGACCAATGCAACTACTTAGTAATTCATGAATTTTGACTCACCCACCTACGGAAACAAAATTCGCATTCCTCTTATCTCCTCTCCTCTCATTTCAGGTAAATCGTTTTCTCTTGTATTCAATAGTGTTTACAAATAATTACAATGATCATATTATTTAATCCTTGTTAATGTACATTAGACGATTCCTGTTTCTTGTTTTTCCTGAGAAGTAATAGTTTGTTTTCTGAGCAATTTTGATGACGCAGTTTGATAAGTTACATTTATTCATTTTCTTTTACTTCTAATCTTGCGTCAATTCTCTTGGCAATAGATTGTATATCATTGTTGTAGTTTTACATGGTAAAAATGCCCGAGAAATAAACAAATTCTGATATTTTGTTATCCGAAAAATGGCAGGCTTCGCTAAGGTTTCGACGCAAATCGCCATTTTTGTTACGTTTCTAGATTAATAACTTGATTTCAGTCAATTAAATAGCTTTGATTGTAATAGTTAAGACTCGGATAGTTAAGACTTTAATAGTTTGTGGTTAATAAGTTTATCGTAACTATATCTATTTTACTTTAAATATTGTATTCACTATTATACTTGCGCAATCTCATTTCTGTTATCAAGGAGACAACATCGTAACCATTTCTCTCCTAGAGCTCACATTTCAGAATAAATACGAAACAGCGCCGTATCCTGGACCGTTTTATCGTTCCCTTTGTTGACGCCGTCATCCCGGTGTCACATGTGTCACATTTGTCACAATATTTTACAACGCTGGATTTAAAGCCCCTGTCACACTTGTCCGAATCGTCACTCCGTTCATGTTCCGAGTAAACAATCGTGGATTCGGTGTTTAATCGGTTTGAACTGAACTCAAACGGATTTCCCTCGGTTTTCCTCGGTTTTCCAACGCTATATACTCGTGTACGTTCGGTGATGAACTGAGGAACTCGGATAAATTATTTAACCTGTTTAATAATTTCTCCGAATTGTCGCGGCAACCTCACTACGGACGGTATCTGGTATACACACGGAATATGCACGGAATGCACGGAATACACACTGTACTCATTCGTTGCCATTCGGAATAGGTACGGAAGAGTACGGAACAGGCCTCCGATTCCGATCGATAACCGTATGTATTCAGAGTTCATTCCGAGCCCACGCCATTGTAATGCCGATCAAAAACCGGACGCACCGAATTGGAGGCCACTAAATCCGATGATATACCGCAGTACCACGATGTAATACCGCATATTAAACGAACATATACCATATATATAACGATCATATAACGAATAAATTCCGGTTCAGCGGGAGATCCAGGGACGGCAAAATTGCTATAAAAAGGTCGGTCTTGAGATCAATGAATTGTTCAAAGTTTGGCATGTCCGGTGATGACCGGAGAAGTTCTGAATATAGACGGATTGCAATCGGAATAGCAACTTATTAGATCCGGAATACGATTATGATCGGTTTATTTTCATTTCTGGCTGGTTTTTTGACATTTCTCTCCGAACGTGTCCGAATTAATAATATTTCAGATCGGTTTATGAACGGAATTATATATTCGGACAAGTGTGACAGTGGCTTAACATCGGAGTATTGGCAAGTCGGGTCGAAAACAACATTCACCACTCCAATGGGTCTGTATGAGTGCAACCGGATGCCCTTTGGTGTTCAGAACGCTCCGGCTAAGTTCCAGCGGCTGGTTAAAACCTATTTATGAAACCTCAACTATTCCACTGTGCTACTACTACATTGTATTTTCCTTAACATTCGAAGAGCACGTACAACGCTTGGAGAAGGTATTTTCATGTCTGAGACAAAACAGTTTAAAGTTGAAACATTCTAATTGCCATCTTCTTCGAGAAGGGGTGAACATCTTGGCCACTGACAACCATCACAGTAGTCCAACGTAGTGAGTGAAAACAAGACGAGCATCTTGCACTTTGCTGTACCAATTTAGTTGCTCCATAGAGAAAGGACTGCTCGAAGTGTGCAGTTGGTACATTCTTGATACTGAAATATTTTCTTATTTGTTATCTTCATTTTATTGCTGATATCTTAAAAGCTAAAGTATACTTTTTGCAGCTATCCAAAAAGTATAACCAACCATTGCAAAAAACTGTTCAAATGCAAGTATGGTCCCCTGACCTGACAATGTATAAATTAAAGCCTATAGCGACAACAAACAAATGATCATGACGTATCCTGCAGGTTATTTGTCAAGAACCTTGCTTTAGATTGTGAGCACGTTTTGCTGCTTCAAATGATAAAACTGACAAATGGTCTACTACTACTACTTCACTGTTCATCATGAAAGTCTAAGAGAGATGCAATATGCATGGTGACAGAATTCAATTTCAACTAAAAAAAAATTGCTTTTGCTATAATGTTAGGAAATTGATTGATTTAGAGTTTAGGTTTTGATTAAACCCCTATCATCCGATTGGTAGGTATTCGTTTTTACTTTTTGACTGAAAGGTTCAGGTTTTTAAAATAAATGTTTGTTTATAATTCGTCCCCATGCTAAACATGTTTAGCATGTAAACATATTTACAAACTGATAGCAAAAAAGAGTTTAGAAAAGTGCTTACTCACTAAACACTTGTTTTGCCGTGTAAGAATTACAGTAATTATAACAATTGCATGTGCTCACTTTTTAAGTAGCACGAAATTGATTCTTCTTCTTCCGAGAGTAGCTGCTTAATATTCTAACCAACACTGTAGTCGAAATTGGTGGAAATCATACACGCACGGCTCGGCTTGCCGCATTATGAAACCGACGGGTGGAAACCTTAACCTTGTTATCCCAGGAATTTTGAAACTGACAAATTGTTTTTCGCGTCAACCGGTGCGTCAAATTGTCGTAATGGCCAAATTTGTTTGCTCTGTTATGAGCAAGAAAAGCATTGTGTTTGCGGTGCCTTTAGTCTAGGTACCGGTTGGAGAGTTCAATTATACAAGCTGGGTGATTCAACGCAGCTTTCTCTGTGTTGCCAATTTGATGGAAACCCGCGGTGGAATAAAGCTCTAGTGTTTGGGGAAACCGTCGCAGAAGCTTACCCTCGCCGCAGGTGGAACAAATTCAATTTGATTTGATGGATAATAAAAACGCATCAGAGTTGAGTGGAGGGGGGGGGGGGGGAGAAGTGCGTTTGTTTGATCTTAATGCGTGGTTTCCTGTAGTGGCAAATTGGTTGACCCAGCCTTTTATGGAAAGCCTTTTTTTGTTCTTACTAGTGTCCCTCTCAGACATATCCAAGTGTCCAAACATTTCTTTCTGACATTTGCAAGTATGATCCACTCTGTTGAAGTTGAGAAAATAAAAGTTGGTTTTTAATTGGAATCTACCGGTTATCCAAATAACCAACAGTGAGATGTGTTCATTATACTGTAATCTGCCAAACAAAAGATTGGCACGTTTCAAAAAGCCCATCAATCGTGAGCCAATTGCCCAGATCTTATACGGTATCTCTTGCTTTCCAGGTTAAGAATAATCATCTTTACCCGAGAGAACATAGCCCTTCCAATGCAAGGGATGACTTTGGATTTGTAAGTATAAAAAGACAATTTTATGATTCCATATCTAGGCCTACAATCTAAATGCATAAAATCTTAGACAGTTCCTATTGGTTAAAGTTAAGGTGTCCATGCTTTTTCAAAATTTCCGAACAGGTTTTGAAGAAATATAATGTACTCTAACGAACTAACGAATAAATGTGCCTGTTCGCATTGACAGGCCTTTCTACAGTTTTAAAAAGTGGTTTTTATTATTGCTTAAAAGGCACACTCCAAGTTTAGTTTTAGTGGTGGAATTTATAACAATTTTTTTAAATATTCGGTTTGAAATCCACTACAGTATTATAAACCAAAACACTTTCTAGTTATCAGAGTTCCCATCCATGTTGTCTTGTTTTGGTAAATACCCAGTGATCACTGAATCCTGCAAACTATACCCAGTCAATGGGGGGGCAGGGGGGGGGGGGGGCATTTCACGTGACACTTCACTCATAACTTTTGTTGGCATGATTGTGAAATCAAATAATTGGTATACGGTTTGGAAAACGAAATAGGATAACCGGATTTCGAAACGGTTTTCCGATTTCGTCCACCATTAGTCCGTTTTGCCGTTTCAGTGGCTGAACTCTCAGCATTACCTCAAAATATATTACCAATACTACCAACAAGTCCGTATTTCATAGTCCTCAGTTCTCAAAACTACATGTACACCGGCACTGCATGGTGCGCTCTGTGCCACATCACTCACGAAGTCTGATGAGATATTATTCCATACATGAAGCTATGATTTCAGTGCTGCTCACGTGAGACACACATCATCAAAACAGCTATAAGGAGTTGTTTCACAAACATAAAGTAAAATTACAGTTTCACAAACATAAAGTAAAACCCTTTCGGTAAAAAAGTTAATGGAAATTAATAGGGAGTGGAAATAAGTTGTTCTAGTTTTACTAGAATGCTCCATTGATACCCCACACTCTAAAAACAGATTGGTTGAAAATAACCAATATATTGGTCGATTTCAACCAATCTAGTTGGTAGATATGTGGATAACCAAAATATTGGTTAAAATAACCAATCTGATATTGGTTACCTTTTTAACCCATCCACATTGGTTATAACACCAACCAATGCAATGTTGGTTAATTTAACCAATCCACAATGGTAGGACTCCAACCAATTTGTATTGGTTACCACGTAACCAATCCATATTGGTTATAGCACTAACCAATACATAATGGTAGGGCTGCAACCAATTCATATTGGTTATTAGACATATTTTTAAAATGTTAAAAACAGCGTTTCCTAAATTTAGTGGGTAATCGTTTATGCAATTAGTGTAGCGATATTATGTTAGAAATACTGCTCAAGTAATTATATGCATTTATTTAATACATTATTATTACTACTTATTACTACTAATACATACTACAACACTACAATACTACTCTTATGAGCTTGCCACTCCTATAATATAAGCGGTACGTAAATGGTATATATGTACCCAGTATCGCCGCCGTCTGTAATCACAGTTTGCAATTAACTTGTGTTTGTAATTGTTTTGTTTTCCTTTTTCGGCATTTGTTTCCTTCGAGACTTGGAGTAATTAAATATTACACAATTATCTCTATGAAAACACCCTAAAACATGTCGCTATTACGCGAAACATAACGTTCATGTTGAAAAAAGTGACAAAATTGTTTCACCAAGTG
Organism: Crossaster papposus; assembly: GCA_037893245.1. Classification (NCBI taxonomy): domain Eukaryota; kingdom Metazoa; phylum Echinodermata; class Asteroidea; order Velatida; family Solasteridae; genus Crossaster; species Crossaster papposus. The sequence goes on along the minus strand of JBAIAA010000214.1, from coordinate 239,222 downwards.
TTACCACGTCTACTTGGGGTCAACATCATATTGGTTATGAATGACCAATATATTGGTTGATACCTTGGTTACAAACTCAACCAATATGACTGGTTGAAAACTAACCAACATATTGGTTATGAATGACCAATGGATTGGTTAATACCTTGGTTACAAGCTCAACCAATATGACTGGTTGAAGGACAACCAATATATTGGTTATGAATGACCAATATATTGGTTGGTACCTTGGTTGCAAGCTCAACCAATATGACTGGTTGACGGACAACCAATAAATTGGTTATAAATGACCAATAGATTGGTTGATACCTTCAACCAATATGACTGGTTGACGGACAACCAACGCATTGGTTACGCTTTAACCAACACATTGGTTAAAAACAACCAATATTGGGTCAACCAATTAGATTGGTTGGTCTTTTAACCAATCTGTTTTTAGAGTGCATGGTTACTAGTTTTGCTAGTTTAGTACTAGAATGCTCCATGGATCACACATGATGGCTAGTGTGTCTAGTTTTACTAGTATTCTTCATGGATCACCCAGTTTTGCTAGTTTTACTAGAATGCTCCATGGATCACCCATGGTTACGAGTTTTGCCAGTTTTACTAGAATGCTGCATGGATCACCCAGGTTGAATAGTTTGTCTAGTTTTACTAAAATGCTCCATGGATCACCCAGGGAGACTAGTTTGGCTAGTTTTGAATGCTCCATAGATCACCCAGGTAGACTAGTTTTGCTAGTTTTACTAGAATGCTCCATGGATCACCCAGACTATTTTTGCCAGGTTTACTAAAAGCAGTCAATATTATAAACAAAAATGAATGTTTGTGAGTGCAATGATGAGAATAATGTCATGATATGACAGGTATAATGTTCATTCCAAGAGGCGAAGCTCCTTCATTCCACTTTTTTTTTTTTAAATGACCGCTTTTGTCTGCCACCTGTAAACAAGAACATCTTTCGAGGGCTAATGTGAAAAGTAAACACTGACTTTTAGGGTGAAGGGGTGTACACATACGTACCAGCTCGTCCAGTGTGCTGACTTTCAAGAGCAGTTGTAAGATTCCCCAGTAATGGGCACCGCACGCAAACTGGTTCCCCGCGGCACAGTTTTGATTCTTTAGTGTGATCAGCATGTCTAGGAAATCGTTAGGGGCATACACCGGCCGGAGGGCACTCTTCGCTCGAAATGATTTCGTGCCCACGAAATGATTTCGTGCGCTCGAAAAAAATTGTTTCGTGAGCTTGAAATAAATTCGTGCGCTCGAAATACTTTATTTTGTGCGCTCGAAATCATTTCGTGGTTTGCTAGAAATCGGTTAACTAAATTATATGACGCTGTGTCAGCATTAAGCATTAAGGTCTGCGGGTAATTCTGCAGGTTTTGGGTTCGAGCCCAGCTTAAACGGGGTCATAGTGCGTTTACGCTTGAGAAATAAGCAAGTACTTTGCCACTCTTTGCTTCTCCCCACCCAGGAGTAAAATATGTTTATTGTGGTTGATTTTAGCTACGCGCACAAATTAATGTGTATACTCCCCAGGGAGCTAAGATGGTACTTGGATTGGTTCAATGACACAATGAACAGGGTAATAATGATGTAGCGCCTTGAGCACTTGTTCGGGTTGACGTATGCGATTTTATATTTGCATTAGTATTATAAACATATGCTTTGCCACGACGTAACCGTCATCATCAAGCAAGAACAAAAGTAATGTTCTGGTAACAAAGCTGAGAAATTATGTGCCACAACAATGATTCCTTGGCATATAGTTGGTTGTTTGACGTCTTCAAAATAGCAGTGCGTTTGTTGAACTTGCTAATCAAACGAGCTTCCCTGCCTCGTCTGTTTATTCAATCATTATTGCCGCATGCTGATTGGTATAACAATACATTATATGGGTCATTCCACCAACTTGGAACAACGGCATCCCTGTTATACGTTCATAACCTGGTGTGAGTCATTTCAGTACCCCTACACATCACTACACAGTTGTGCTGTTTAGATGTATGTTAAAGTAAAACACACAGAATTGACTCTATACAAGATTTTGTTGAGTTAAACTTACATGAGATATAAGTGAATTAGTAACTACGGTATAAACAATTTAACATGGTGTACCCTATAGTGTAACATTTGTTACGTCGGGAAATATTTGTCAACACATCTCTTGGAATTTATCTAAAATAACCTTATACAAAAATGCATGGTTACATTTTTGTATTAGTTAATAGTAATAGCATAACATGTTTGTACAATAAATCTTGCAACATGGCAACAAGATATAATAGAGACGTGACATTCTTGTTACATCCGAGTCCTACAATTTTCATTAAATATTTTAAGGGATCGTATACAGTACGTTTGGTAATTGGAACCCACTGTTTGTTTCAATCCTATAAAGTTATAGATATACCATAAAACTAACCTGTAAAAATTCCATTTCAAAAGGTGGTAGCAATTTTGAGATATTGCCGAAATTCTGAAGCGATTTTGTCCACGCAGGAAGAATAATCTGCATTGGAATACACACTCTGAGAAACGTCACTGCAGTAACGCTTCTCATATTCAAATTTGTGGGGATAACAAGTGGTATCTTTTTCCAAAACCGCAGTACTTCGAAGTAAAAAGTTTCTAAAAATGCATTATAATATACAAAGCTGCTCTTCTTCTTACCAAGTAAGTTGTTCTTGCCATTAATTTTTAAAGTAATTACCAAACGTATACGGTCCCTTTAATATCTCAGGAAACCAATGTTTAAATGATACAAAACTTGCCCAAATCTGTCCAACATCCAAGACAAACATCATGAATACAATTCAAATAATTTAGTGGATCAAAACTGGTACAGAAATGTAGATGACATGTAACTAGAAATATACCAAAGTGTCACACTTTGTTCCGAACTTCATGAAATGAATGATCCGGATGTGCGAATTACTTAGAGTTTTGTGGTTGGGCAACATTCCCCAATTGAGGACGCTGTACTAGACAACCAGTAACGTTGGGGCAACAAACCCTAATGCTCTCAATATAGTCCAGCGGATAAGAGGAAATGTTGTGAACTTTGTGGTAAAAGCATGAAACTTGGCACACATGTACTTTATACCAAAAACATGAAATTTTAGATATAGTGCCATCTCTGAATTTGCCTGTGGTGGCCATGGCGGCCATTTTCCAAAATGGCCGCCATTTCTGATAGAAAACTACATAACTCGGAAAGTAAGAGGCCTAGAATCTTCATTCCAGTGGCTATGTATATGTTTTCCGTGTCCAACAGTTCAAAAAATACATTATTGAGTGTGTCAGACGATTGGGTCCGCCATTTTCAAAATGGCGTCCTCATTTTCCAAAATGGCCGCCATTTCTGATATAAAACTACATAACTCGGAAAGTAAGAGGCCTAGAATTTTCATTCCAGTGGCTATGTATATGTTTTCCGTGTCCAACAGTTCAACAAATGCATTATTGACTGTGTCGGGTACATATTTAAAAGACTTTGAGGAGAGGGTTGAATTCTTCAAAGACAAACTTCAAAAGCGCGGATACACAAACGAAGACCTAGCCCTCCTTTCTCAAAGGGGCAAGACTCCCGCGGACCCTAAGCGTGAAAAAAACAAAAACAATATCCCACTGGTGTTCGTCGTACCATACTACCCACATGTCGCGCACCCAGCCCTCAAACGGGCTATCCTCAAACACTGGCCCTTGATTAGCGAAAACAAATATCTGAATAGGATATTTGATACCCAACCCATCCTGGCATACAAACGGCACAACAACATAAAATATGAACTTGTTCGATCTAGGACTAAAGCATCTCCACAATCCAACCAAGAGGAACAACATCTTGATGAGGAGAATTTGCAAATTCTATTGGAACTATTGGAAGAACAAAACAATGATCAAAGAAATGGATCTCAAGACTAAAACAAAATAAATAAGTCAACCCCCTCCCCCTTGTCCTTGCCATATCAACCGACACACAAATAAAAACAAGGAAAGGAAAATGAACTATATAAGAAGGTGACTGATGACGTGCATGATATAGCACATCAAATATGCCCTGCTCCTCTTCCAAAAAAGGGGAAAAAGGAGGGGACGGCATATTATCGCCGGTAATAATCAATCACTGTGTGAACTAAAAACAAAGGGACCACTGTTGCAATACACAAACCAGTCATCGCGTTGCCAAAACCAGAGACAGGGTTTAAAACTCCCACTTTTAGGGAATGTCTAACCCAATTGGCCTGCAGACGTTTGATGTATTTGCCCGTCCACGAACTCCAACTACGGACTGTCATCTAGCAGAGATAATGTGGCTAGAACTGACCCCCAGATGCGTGTCTTACACAAAAAAGGGGGGGAAAAGAGTTAAGAACTACGCTCTGGAGAGACCAGTCAAACAACCACTTTCTAGCATACCCACTAGTTAATGAACAATTACAGATCTATCTCTGCAGACCAGATACAAATACAATCCATATGATACTTGTCAGCAGAACCTTTTCCGCGTCTCAAAAAAATTACGAAAAGCACGGAGGGGTTCTTTTGAAACTTGTACAAGAAACCCCCCCCCCCCTATTCATACAGACTGCAATCTCGCGTATATCACTAGCAAAACAAACTTAAATTAAGAATTACGCTCTGGGCGGGATAGTTACGCAACCACACTGCTGGCATACCAGCACATCATAAATTATACAGATTGATCTCTGCAGACCAGCCACACATATACAATACAATGATACTTCACGCAGCAGAACTGCTTCAGCATCTCCAAAAACAATAACGAAAACGATGAGAAAAAGTTCTGACTTGTGACAACTCCCATAAACACCCTCCCCTTAATCCCACATAGAACGAGTTCTGATTCACTGCAGCTAACTCTAGAATTGATAAAAATAAAAAAATAAAAATTAAGTATGCCTGCATAAACCGGTTTCTCTGTGCTATACCTTCTTGCAAAAGCACTCCATTAGAATTAAAAAACCTAATAGTCTCACAGAAAAAGAAAGAAAATTCCACAAAACCCAGTATTACACGTTCTTCACGTTAATGTCCTTCCCAGGTGACCGAGAATCGTTCTAAAAATTAAAAAAAACGTAAGTAACATGTATGATTACGCTGCTTCCCAATAAACACGATTTGTTTTTTTAAGATCTAGCATAATCCCATTATTTCCTTTAACACAAACTTGCAATATGTGTAGGCTACAGCTATATAGTTTCTACATGTTTGAATGCCACCATAGGGGATAGGACGCCATCTTTAAGAATGACAGATACTGTGGTCCGGAGGTATTGTTAGTACATGTACCTATGTGAAAGTGACTGACCCTTATAACCTAATATTTTTCACCATGAATGCCGTTGAGTTCTTTAATACAGTATTTTGGGCTGCAGGACTGCCATTTTGAAGAATAAGGACGCCATTTTGAAAATGGCGGACCCAATCGTCTGACACACTCAATACGTCATGTTTTGAACTGTTGGACACGGAAAACATATACATAGCCACTGGAATGAAGATTCTAGGCCTCTTACTTTCCGAGTTTTGTAGTTTTATATCAGAAATGGCGGCCAATCCCGTTGTAAAAATTGGCCTGGTAGAGTACACAACTTTCGCAGGCAATACTGAATTAATAATGACTAATAATTTGGGAGGCTAATCATTGGGATGCTGAATTGTGAAGAATGCGGCTGCAAGGTGGTCGAGCCGCTGGCACGTAAAGGCGCTTCTGGCAGCCAGCCACATCAACTTGTATACTATGGAGCACATCCAGAAATCGCACAACTCTACTCACATAATAGTTCGGGCCGGGAATTGAACCCGGGCCACATTGGTGAGAGACGAGCACTTTACGCACAAGCCACCCATTCCACCAATTACATACAAACTGCATTAAGGGCTTGGATCCAACAGTAAGCATTCACACTCCCAGGCAAAACCGAATCAATTTATAAACTCAACTGTACTCCATTCTGGCTGAAATCACAAACCTTACAGATACACACACAATACGAAGAATATCTCCAACTAATGCCTTTTTTTTAATGAAAGCTGTCGCTGGTTCAACGCTCTGGACAAACATTGGAAGGCTACTAATTTCCGTCTTTATTGTCGAGCAGCACCTGATTACATTCGCACCAGCACCTCCCTCGCCGGTTGTGCCAATACACACATCATTTGCACCCCTGGGCAAACGCCAATTCCCGGCACAGCTGTGCGCTGCATTTGGTGCCATTAACGACTTCATAATAGTAGAAATAACAGTAGAAATTGAAATTGTAAACGTTACTTTGTCTGGGATACATACAATGCTTAAAATGTGCCCAATGTCGAATTGGCATATCCACGTTGCGTACAAGCCTCTAGAGGATTTTTAAATTGTGTTGGTCGCTGCGATGCTCGTTTAAAAATATTTATACATTTATACTCGAGGTAAAACCTAGCCAGCTTTATACAGGCGTGCCTTTTGATTAAATTAGACCATCTAGGATGATCGCTAAAAATATTTAAAACCGTGGTGCCCATTTTGCAGCACACACAACTAAAATCCGGTAATTTTTTTGTAAATGCCAACCAAACGATGTGGCTTATCAAAGGTCAAGCAATTTGTTTGTATTTTTGTATTTTTTATTTAAAAGTAATATATAATTGCTTGAATTGTCATGAACAGGTGTATTTAGGGGGTTGTATTTTATAGTAAATATTGTTTAACTGACCGGTTCGAAGTTTTAAAATCATGGATGCCGAGGAAAGAAACAAAAAACGGCGTTCATTTTCAACTGGCGCCGGGCAGTTGTTCTTATGTTGATCTAGGTGTTTTGTGTGCCATCGCCGTCTAGTGCAATCATTTGTCTGGATGCCTACAATCATTATTTACTTTTAAATATATAAATATTTACTTTTAAATAAGTAACATATTTCTTAATAATTCGGTAGTACAATTTTTCAATATCTGTAAATGGTGTATAAAAAGAAATGAGTCTACCAATAAAAACCACGCAATGACTAGCCTCTTTCATATACTTTATAAACAACACTTTAATTTATACAAAACGCTCCCACATGTACATGTACTGAAGGTGAAACAAAACATCAACGTTCTCAAGTTCTAATTCTAAAAAACAAAAATCTCGGTTAAATGCACTTTGTGTCTGGCAGCAACAACATATTTTTTTGTTCAATAACACCGGCCTCAAAAGGTAACGAGGAGTGACAACACTCCACGTGTCGAGTGTTATATGCAAGCCCTTGCAGTTTGTCAGGAAAGATCTCCTCGGATGAAATCTATTTCAGAAGCGAGAGATCTGTGATCACTTTTATCGGAAGCCACTCACTGAGGAAGAAAGTGTATCAGTTTAGTAGAGAACATGCTGTGATAAAAAATAAGGATGGGATCGATGTGGGGGTGTTTTGACAGTGGCTGACAAATGTCACATTCCTAAGATGGATTTTCCTCTCTGCAGGGAATCACAGCAAGACATGAGTCGTGTCTGTGTCGTCTTCTTTTCTTTTCTTTCATGTTCCTACATGTACGTTTGCTAGTGTGAAAATATAATGTAGTATCCTGCCTGCCACTTCTTTGGTTGTGTGCAAACTCTATCGAGGGTCAATGGGAGGGGTTATGTACATTGTACCTCTATTATATACCTGTATCAAATGGAAACTTACATATCATGTACGTTGTGGGCTTTCCAACCATAATTATACTGAATTTTACTCTTTTTTTAACAGTTTTTAAATGAGACAAGTTTTACAATTCAAGTCTTTCAACTTTGCATGTATAACCATTTTTGTGAACAGTTTATAACCAAAATGGCACATACGTGCAAATTCCATGGTAACAGCACGACACGTTAGAAGAGGATTTTACTTTTTAAGTGCAAATAACACACATATTTAAACAAATATAGATATACTAATGCTGTAACGACCTTTAATTACAACGCGAGGGAAATGTTCAGGCCCATGATCTATGAGCCGGGATGAAACATTCTGTTTTAATACCGGCCAACCACAATTTGTATTCCTGTTGATAAATACTTTTCGGTCAACAAATCAAAACAAGTAAAAAAGGTACATATTTTCACCGATTTTGTTTAACAAGTTTACCTCGTATTTTGAGGAACACTCCTCCAGCTATATTAATGGTATGTACCTCACGCATGTGCCCTTTTAACCCTATAGCCCCCTACCCCTAGGCTCTCGCACTAGAAAGCATACCAAACCTAGAAAACTTCAACAACTGCACACACATTCATTAATTATTGGTAAACCTACCAGTACTAAACCTGCCAAACTCCAACTGTTGAATTTTGATTGAGTTGGTATAGATGGGTATATGCACTGTTCAGTGTTCAGCATCAGGGATGTAATGACTGGCCGTTGGTTTTATGTGTATGGGTGTGTGTGAGCCTTGCTCTATGGTGTGAGTGTGGCCACACAGGGTGTACACATGTACACTTACAGTTGACCAGGAACTGTGCCGTGACCTCGGGTGAGCTCTCCCACAAATAAATGCCTGTGCATTCCCCCAAGCTCCAACATCTTTACAAGTCTCATGCCTTTCTGCCCTGAACGTCACATAATTCAACAGGGTATTTCTGGGCCTTTTGTACTGAGTCAAACAAAGTCCAACAACAAGTTACGGAAGCCCGTTGGGGCCAGGTACCTGGCGTTTCTCTTTCGCGGCGGTGCGTTTCTCTTTTACAGTAGCTCAACTCTCTTTCAGAACGTGTGTCTATCTAGCTCTCTTTCAAGGGACAAGTCCATTTTTCACAGGGGTGCATTTGTTATGTATTGCGATTAAGTCGCGGTTCTTTTTTTGTTCTTGTTTATTTCGCGATCGCCGTCCATCGATCGTGATCTTTTATAAGATTACATTTGTCAGCACAATTACAGGATATCTAACGCCTTCATTTTGCTGGATGCCTACACTCTTGTTTTACTTTCAAATAAGTAAGATATTTCTTATAATCAAACTTTTGCACGATATATATGCCCCAAGTGTTCGGTCTAGACTTGCCCAATATCAACATAAACAATTCTGCATCAAGTGTATAGAGTTTGTGTGGAATTTCAGAGTCTGTACTGTCGGTATTTTACTCACCTGTGCCCTTCTGATGTAGGCTAGGGGCTCCTTGGCCTGGTCTGGTGGTGTGTTGGGGTAAGGTCGTTTGGGTAGTTTAGCAGGTGCTTATATACGGCATTGTGGAGTTTACGCTCCCCAGCCTGTGCAAAATAAGATTATTAAAATCACCGGTGATAATTCAAATGGAACGTGTCATAAAACCAATGTACACACTGATTTGTATAGTAAAACTGCGACTAACCATTGATTCTGTTCAGTATTACAACACAAATGTTTAAAGAAAATCCTATTTTAGTGTGTAGTAGATAGAGTTGTAATGACTTGGGTCAATGACTCGACTCAGGTCCGACTCGAGTCACAATTTATAGCAATTTGACTCGATTCGAGTCCTTATGAGTATTAAAATGACTCGACTCGACTCATACAGGCAAATGACTCAACTCGACTCGAGTCCCTCATCAGAACGACTCGAGTGAAGGCTAATGCTTGAGTCACCAAAATAGGAGCAAAACAATGCAAACCATATTTGCGAAAAATATTTGCATTGACTGCCAGTTGTGACTCTAATTGACTTGAGCTAAATACTTGACTTGACTCATTACTGACTCGAATCGACACTGTGAATCGACTCGACTCAAGCTTCTTGACCAATAACTCAACTTGACTCACTTCTTTGAAATGACTCTACTCAGCTCGAGTCGCACAAATCAGTGACTCGTTACAACTCTGGTAGTATATGAAACACATATATTTTCACACACACTAGGGGGTTTGTAGATAATTGTTTCATCTATCACAATAATCTATAAGTCCAGGAATCTAAGTGTTTCTGTTTGTGTATGTCGGGCTGTCTGTCAGGTTGTCTGTCACTGTGTCTTGGTGTCTGTCTGTCCACATTTCAATTATTTCTAGAACCGGGCATAGTACATGGAATATCCTCTCATTGGACGAGCGTCTATGATATAAGAACAGATTCGGGGATTGATTATGCAAACAAGACTGCATCTTGACCTCAATATTCTGTCCATTCAGCAGGCGCTTTATATCGCTTCTTCTATTTTCAATTGCTACGTTACAAAAACAGGGCAAATTTGCCAATCAGCAGCTTTGTCCACATTTCTGCACGAAATAACGTCAGTCGACCCCGATTGGCTGGCAAAAGGGGTCGCATAAAATTGACATGTCTAGAAACATGTAAACTGTATGTATATCAGACGTTATCCCGTATAGGTTTAAAAACTCGGTTAATGAACAATGGAATTGCAGTTTCACCCTAAAGGGTGAAACTGCATTTATATTGTTCAAGAACTCATAATATCTGATACTGAGACAAATCCGGGCGCAGTATGAAGTTGAAGAACAAATGTGTAGTTATATTGCTCAGGACACAAACACAATGCGAGCAAAATGTGAACAAAATAAAGTTGGTATATTCGGGACAATATTATTTTTAATTTGAAAAATCGTTGGAAATTGATACATAAATATGCTTCTGAAAATAACAACACACACCAGGGGCCGATTTCATAAAACATGTAAGCACAAACATTTGCTTAGCCTGAAAATTCTTCGTTGGCAAAACACAGGACAACAAACCAAATGTTCAGGTGATGTTCATTGTTTGTGACTGGTATTCAGCTGGATTTTGCTTAGCATTAAAAGAGCAAGACTAAGCAAGACTTTTGTTGTGCTAAGCTAATGTTTTTGTTTACATGTTTTATGAATTTGACCCCAGGTGCTATGATTTCACATGATGATTGAGACTATTTAGGGTATTTGGTAATTTGTTAACTTTTGTTGGTTATTGTTTGCAACGCTATTACTTTTAGTAAATCAATGTTAGGCACTCGCAAATGTGAGTGGTTCTGGCGAAATGAGACGAAACTAGGCAGAGGTTGAAATGAGGGTTCTTAGGTATTAGAAAAGAGAATAAAGTTCTCCTTACGATGCCATTTTTTGAACTTCCATCGGACATTCCGTTAAAAAGTTTTGGCTGTTTAAATTTCGCATTTATCAACATGTTGCGAAAGTAAATTGTTAAGAAAAAGGCCATTGAAGTTTCGAGTTTTGTACATGTGATTATGAAAAATGGCAATTGTTTTTCCTTAAAAACACATTTTTACACTACTTTCATACTATTTCTTAACAAATTACCCATTATTTATTATGTTGCGGTTTTCTCCACTATGCCGAGCACCCAGTTCCGTCTCATTTTGCCAGAACCCCTCACATACACGTTTATGCAGATCTTATAGTTTGTACCTGTTTCTTTGAGACCATGGATCACTTGCTCCTGCAGTGTGGATATCTTTACGCTCGGTTTAGCTACCTACGCCTGTCATTATGCATGCACAAAGATTTAGCGAGGTTGGAGAAAATAATGAGTTATTTAATGATTTCGTAACACGCATTTCTCACGGAGGCCGTTCACAGGAGAAGCACAACTGCGTCCATTTATGAAAAATCGTTCATCAATCCATTGCCACAAGGTTATTGAGCCAAGGTCATGGTGTGGCCTGCCAGTAACATTTGTTGTTGTATTCAGGTGTTTTATAATTGTTTTTGTGTTGTTTCTAGAAATTCAGGAACACCTACTTAAATGCTGGTAAATCATTGTAAATCCTTCATGCTGCTTCTGGATTTTGTTGATAACACTTCCTATGCTCCTCACCCAATACGCCTTAGTCACTTGAAAGTAAAGTAAAATCTTCATTTTGGGAGCTGTCAAATAGAAATGAAATTAATGAAATAAAGTTAATTACAAATGAATACTACACTGTTAAAAATTGTGTAACTTCACAGTTGTTTTTTCTGTTGAAAATGTCAATATAACAGTAGATATTACTGTTTTGGGATTTCTTTGCATATAAACAAAACTAGTACTGTCTATGTACATTTTTCTGAATTTCTCTGTTTGGTTACAGAATGTTCGCTGTTAAATTAAAGTTTTGTACTGGAACAAGAAACATCATCTTTTGAACAAGCATTGTCTTCTGTTATGTTAAGACACATCAACATTACTGTTTTATAACAACACATTTTGCCGTAAATATACAGCAACGACAACGAAGTATTTATTTACAGAGAATCTACTGTTCTCCTACACGAATCTCATTACGCAGCAACTGACCAATCAGAAGTGAGAAAATTAGTGTTCACAAAAGTCATGTTAAACTGTGTTGTTTTACCACAAAACACACTTTGTTGACCACTTTGTGTAATTATTAAAGCAATTCACTGATACAATTTAGATTTTTAGCAAATAAAGCTGAAGAATTGCATCCCATCTCCCTCCGCATTGAAATATTGAAATTATTCATTTGAAAGCGTGACTTCATCATTGCGGGAAAAGCTGAATATAAAAGTAACTCACGACAGTGTTTAAAGTGTTTAGTAGGTTATCGTAGCATTTGTACTATATATCTGTACACGTAATACATGTAGTATTGTGTAATGTGTAATAGCTAGTTACTTATAATAGGTCTGGTTCCCATTCCCACTTCATTCATCGATGTAAATTGCCGCAATACGCGTAACAGAAAACTGTACTTCAACAGGAGCGTTTGTTTTTGGATAAAACTTGCTGTTATATTAACACAACAACAACGGGTTAATCACTGTTGCAAAACAGGGGAATCACTGTAGGTGTACAGTACCCAATACAGTAGAATCTCTGTTAATAAACAGAGATAAAAACAACAGTAGAATGTACTGTTAAAAAACAGTAACTACTGTAATGCCAATTGACAATAGAATGTACTGTTAATTAACATATATTTGTTTAACAGTGTAGTCTGCTCTGATGAAAATTTGCGATTAATGAAACGCTTCAAAAAAATTAACGTTTTAAGCCACATTAAAACAAAATGAAAGCGAGGATTGGAGAACGAGGATTGGAATGCATAAATAGTATGGCACCATCTAATTCAACATTTTTTGTACACGTGCGCGCATGTAAACAAACAAAATAGTACGCGACGGTTGCGCGACTTAAAATAATTAGCACAATAAAGGCCGCCCTATACTTCACGCGAATGTCACTGCGAAGCGATTTCGTTAATGTACCGGAGAACGCCCCAATGAAACTTAAATTGTTGACGTCATGAAATTCGCTTCGCATTTACTTTCGCGTGAAGTATGAACCGGCCTTAGTAGGCCAAATAAAACTAAACATGTTTAGCCTTACTGCTCGCTTCCTTTTTGGAGGCCGCCTCTTTTTCTTTTTTTTCTTTCTTTAACATTTTTTAATAAATTGTATTATCTGTTCGAATTTGTTTATTTTGTGTGTGTTTTGTTATTAAAAAGATAATAAAATGTAAATGGTCGTATTTTAGACTTTAGCATCACTGTGTAAATGCTGTGGAAATATATTGTTTATAATGGGAAGGCGAGGGTGTGACGTGTGTGGTGCATACATGATCGACCCACATGAACTTTGGTTTTCAATCGTGATTGGTGAGCCATGTTTTAATTTCAAATAGGAAGATAGAGTATGACATGTTCACTACATGACTCGCATTAAAATGTGTCGGGCGGCAATTTTGAGAAAAACAAATACAAAAATACAAAGGCCTTCTCCTTCCTTTAAAAAAAGGCATGACGCTAAACATGTTTTGTATTTGTTACTGGAGACCACTGCCTGAATCCTGCAAATCTTGCAGTCAGTTTACACAATTGTACCACTAAGCTAATAAGCCGCCAAACATGGAACAAACAGCTGCTATATGTGCTGTATTACAACAAGGGTCTGCACACATGATCGTTGGTACATGCAAACGTTTCCTATAACTTATTACACCTTGACTGAATCTCTTTTGTGAAAGTACAAAGTAACAAAATAACCTCAATTCTCAAAAATCCTCATCTGGATAAATATCCAAGTAATAATCTCAATCAAAATCATCAAGCATTAGTTATGACCTGGATCCTGGCAAAAACCTCAAAATGGTCTAAATCCTACAAAATCCTCTGATGCATCAACTTCTAAGTGCCCTCAATCCTGCATTTTGCAAGAAGGATTGTGGATGGTTAGGGTTAACGAAACATTAGGTTTGTTTCCATTCAACCAGATGTTTGAAATACATGTAGGATATTAAAGTAAACAATCCAAAACATAAAAATGTTTGGGTATTTCAGCACGTATCCATTTAACCATGTGGCTAGAAACCATCCTCAACCCTGCAAAATCTTCATAATTATTATCTCCATGTAAACATTTGATTCGTCCTCACTCCACCAACATCATCCGTTATTTCCTAAATTTGTCTAGAAGAGGGGTGACCATTGCCTCAATTTTCCAAAATCAACCTATTACTGTAATATGGGTTTAGGCAGTGCTGATGACAATTTAGTAGCTGTGCGGATGATATCAAGCATAATGTAGTGCTGAGTTATGCATGACTGAAGGCCATGTTCGAATTGTTGACTTTGGCTGGGATTTTCCCCGTTGCTATGCTGTTGCTAAGGGTAGACAATGACCACCTATAGTAACAACGTAGCAACGGCCGAAGTCACAGCCAAAACCAGCAATTCGGACACGGCCTATAATAGTAATACTGGGTACAGCCTACAATCTCGACACCACGCATTCTCCCAAAATCCACCGACACTTGTTTTGCCATTCATCTTCAATCTCCCTAAATGTGTATCCTTTTGGAGACCGCTTTGTTCTCGTGTACAACATTTTCAGAGGCTCAAGGGCTTTTCTCAAAGTGTTCTTATTTCGACTGGAATCAATTTCCTGGGCTGTAACCCTAGCACACCACTATTCTTTAGACCTCGTACTTAAATTTGCAACGATATAACCATACCTTGCAAGTTCCTAGTTCTGTATTAAAACTACAAGTATTTTGAGAAACCTTGTTTACCTTTAGACATTGCCCTGTGGAAACCTATTCTCTCCATGTCTTCCACAGGGTAGTGTTTATGGAGTCACAGGGATGCAACAATCGCTATTTGTGTGTGTTGGTTTTACGCTAGGAACCATCTTCAATCCTCAACATCCTCATACCCAGTAGGCACAAGTTGGTCATAATAACGTTACATCGACGTCAAATCCCGACGTCGGATGACGGTCGGCTCATGGTTCTATATGAAAGTTTGTAGGACGTTATTTTCAGACCATAATCCGACGTCTTTTTCCCGACCACAATCCGACGTCGTCGGACGGTCAGTAAATGGTGTAAATGAACGTCATTTAGACGTCGGTAAAATACCCCAAACGTGACGTCAAATACAGACACAAGGACAACATCGACAGATGGTCAGTAAATGAACGTCTTTTAGATGTCAGTAGAATACCCTAAACATGACGTCAAATTTAGACAAAAGAACAACGTCGGCGGACGGTCAGTAAATTAACGTATTTTAGACATCGGTAGAATACCCTAAACATGACGTCAAATTTAGACAAAAGAACAACGTCGGCAGACGGTCAGTAAATTAACATATTTTAGACATCGGTAGAATAGCCCGAACATGACGTCAACTATAGACAAAGGAACAACGTCGGCGGACGGTCAGTAAATGAACGTCTTTTAGACATCGGTAGAATACCCCAAACATGACGTCAAATATAGACAAAAGAACGTCAGCAGACAGTCCACTTTATTGTTGAAAGCTGGTCATTATTACGTCAGAACACCTTCAATCAGACGTCGTTATTGACCAATATTTCAGTGGTGTACCCATGTCGGTCGGCCACTGGCCACATGGGTAAAACCACTGTAAAATGGGTCTAAAACTGACGCCTGGTTTGATACTACAGTATCAACGTTCTTTCTACAAGCATGCACTACGGGATCATAAATTTAGTCATAAATTAAAAACTGTAGTGAATGTCTTATTTTTTGTTGTAATTGTTACATGTATTTTTTTGTTAAATGCCGTAGACCTCACAGTGACCATGTACCAAATGGCATCATCATTATTTTTAGGAAAACATTTACAAAACCTGTACTCTATCATTTCAGTTCTTAAGTTAATGGTTATTTATTTGTTTTAACCCAAAGAACTGACAATAATAATGGTTGCATCAGCATTTACACAATCTACACAAAAACATTTTGCTTGTTGGTCAACAGTATAGGCCTATGTATATTTTTCGACGTTGAAGTGCGCGCGGTGAACTTATCTAAACAGGATGAACAATGACATATTAAAATAAAGTGGAAACACATCGACATTGTGGGTGTGGACGAACAGAGAGATGAGATTATTATTAACAATCGCACTTGTGTAACGCCACAGTGTTTTCGCCTTTAGTGTTGCATACTTAAGATTAAAAATAAGAAATAAGAAAATATCTTGTTACGTTTGGTAGATATCGTTAAAAGAATATCGATGATGCAAATTTCAATGAATTTAAAAACAAAATCAGACGATTACGTCAGGATGACATCTTTGCAATTTGTACATACAATTCTTCCTGACTTAGATGCATACCTTTCAACCCAATCGGATCGACATAGGGTTTGTTCAAAATTGGTCTGTGAAGTTGTCCCCTTTAACCCAGCTAACAATCGGACGTTTTCTGAACGTTTTTTTAACGTTTTAAATTGGTTTTTTAAACGTTCAAAAAAAACGTTTTGTAAACGTTTTTTTGTGGTAGGTTTTGGACGTTTAAAAAACGTTTTTATTGAACGTTTAAAAAACCAATTTAAAACGTTTAAAAAACCAATTTAAAACCTTGTCTCGTATTCGTTTTCCAGACCAGCTCTCCAGAAAACATTTAGACGTTTAGAAAACCTTTTAAGAACTGTTAGAAAACCTTTAAGAACGTCTAGAAAACCTTTTAAGAACGTTTAGAAAACCCTTTAAGAACGTCTACACTGCAAAAAAATTGGGTGTTGAATAACACCAGTTTGAGGATCATACCGTTTTAACACTATAATTTTGTAAATATTAACTGCAAATTACGTAATGAAATATTACAAAGAACTGACTTATTACACATTACACATCCATATACAATAATAATCTATTCCTACTGAATACGTACTACACACATAGCCATTGCCGTTGTTAGTTTTATACTACGCTTTTTTGTCCACGACGAAGTCGCAGCTAGTTTTTATGAATAATGTCAAAATTTGAAAACGAATAAAAAGTAACGCGAATTTTTAACTATGTTTGCACAAAAATCAAAATTCAATCATGGAATCGTTTAAATAATTACATATTATGGTAAAATAAATGGGTTTTTGGACTAAATACAACAATTTAACATCGACTATTGTTAACATATACCATAATTCCTTATCGACCAATCAGAGGGCTTTATTTCACACACGCATGCGCACTAGGTCAAATTTAACACCAAAAGTACGTAACACCAGTACTTGATTTGAAACTAATACTTCAAGAATCATTTTACTTCATTTTAACACCAATGTTCATTCCAAAAGATTAAAAAAACATTGGTGTTAAAATTTTAACACCACAGTTTTTGCAGTGCCTTTTTAGGACGTCTAGAAAACCTTTAGACGTTTAAAAAACCTTTTAAGAACGTCTAGAAAACCTTTTAAAAACGTTCAAAAAACCTTTTAAGAACGTTCAGAAAACCTTTTAAGAACGTCTAGAAAACCTTTTAAGAACGTTCAGAAAACCTATTCAGAACGTTCAGAAAACCTTTCAAGAACATCCAACATAGCGTTTGAATATAAACGATGGCATGCACGCTGTACGTAGGCGGCCAGCCAGGCCGCGCCGGCGCACCGCATGATATCGATGTCACAAAATATAACAATTAGGTATAGTCAGGGAGCTTATGGTGATCCGTAGGAAATGAATGATTAGAAGATCCCACCCACCTGGTCATGTTATTTAGGTACTAGAGAGCACAAAAAAACATGTTGGCAATTTTGAAGTTTTGGCAGAGGGCGGCCATCTTGGATTTCAAAATGGCCGCTATATACATCTTCATTATGCCATAACTCTGGCTCTGAATGCCGTGCAAAGCTGATTTTGGAGCCAAACCCTACATTTGCCATGATAAGGAAGCAGTTCAACATACATCTGATGTGATCAAAGTAAGTCATATTTGGTTTTTAGCATTATTTATTCAAAAATGGTCACCAGTATGTCATAATAGTAGTGTATCCTAAGCGTATCTTGGTACAGTATATGATAATGTATGCATTGAGACCTACATACCGATTTGTATTAAGGGTGTGAAGGGAGGGGGTAAGAACCAACTTGTTCGTGGCCATGACGTTATCCTTGCTCAACCTCTACTCCTACACCTAACTCTACAATTAGGTTACTAGGCATGGTCTTAGGAACTTCATCTTGTTCTTTGGTCAAGGGTTCCTCCACTATCTTGGGCTGGTACCCCCACGTCTCAAAATTCTCGCCGGTGTATGGCTTCAGTCGGTCGCCGTGAACTACAACCACCCTACTCCCAGGCTTCAGCTGAATCCGGTAGGTCACATCAGAGAGTCTGTTGACCATCAAGTATGGTCCTACCCATCGAAGTTCTAGCCTGCTTCCCTTCTTCCTCGCCCTCGTGCTTGTACAGCCAGGCAAACTGGCCTTCCTTTCGGCCTTCGCCATGTACCCTGTGATCGTAATTTCTCTTCTGGTTTTTGGCACTCTGCTTCAGGCACTCTCTGGCCCTGCCATGTGCCTCTTGCAGATTCTGCCGTAACCTCTGGGCAAAATCTGTCGCCGTTGCGTCCTCTACTGTAGGACCCTCAACCAGCAAATCAATTTGAAGCCTCGCCTCCCTTACATTACAAACATCATCATGTTTGGAGACTCGCCAGTGGACTCTTGGGGAGTGCACCGATAAGCAAAACATGCGTACGGTAAACACTCGTCCGAGTCACGCTGTCTCCTCCTCGGATCAATCATCAAAGCAACCATGTTAATGGTTCACAGGACCACACATCCCGCCAAACACCGCCGACTTAAAGTTTGTCTCCTGATCGGAATGCAATTCCAAGGGTATGCCAAACCGACAGACAAACTCACTGACAAACTTGTTCGCTACCGTCTCTGCCTTAGCATCAGGCAGAGCGTATGCCTCCATCCATTTGGAGCAGTAGTAACCAACTACCATGATCCAGACGTTGCCACTGTCATTCCGGGGGCCGGGGAGTGGCCCCAGCAAGTCCACAGCCACTCTCTCCATGGGCTCGCCCACCAAATACTGTTGGATCGGGGAAACTCTCCTCTTCGCAGGAGATATCCTCTTCTCACACAGCTCGCAACATCTGATGAATTTTTGATTTTGATTTCCGTCGGTCAGCAGTAGTTCATGAGCCTTTAGTTATTCATGATCAACCTATTCAGCAATTGTCCGAGTACAAGTATTTGGGTACTGTGATTGATAGTAAACTAGCATGGACGAACAACTGTAAAAGTGTTGCAGGAAAAGCAAATCAAAGATTTGTGTGGACATTAGGTTTTTAATTCTCTTTTATCAGTCCTTGATTCAGAGTATTCTTACTTGTTGTCTTGTTTGTAACTTTGGTAACTTGTCAAAAGAAAACATCAAGAAGTTAGAAAGACCCAGGAAGATTGCCCAACGTATAATTAATTCGAATCTTCCCTCAATTGTTTCCTTGTTTGAGCATCGGGTTTTGTTGAAAGTTAACAAAATTATGCATGACTCCTCACACCCATTGAATAATCATTTTAAATTCAACATATCTGGCATCCTCCTTTGTGTTCCACCCATTTCACTCTGTCGCACTAGAAATTAATTTGTTCAAAATGCCATCCACCTTTTCAATACGTGTGTCAAGACGTAATTGCTGATGCATATCTTAGGATTGTTTAATAACTGGTTCATCATTAATTTGTTATACATGTCGTGTTTATCGTCTCTTTGTAGTGTTGTATATCAGTGTTCTGGTCGCGGGTCGCTGCAAGTCGGTCACGCATCATTCATTGTTGGTCGACTCGCGAGCTGTTGATGAACTTTGACGAAGTGATTTGTGAGTGATTTGTTAGTGACATGTGAGTGGCTCGATTGTAGCTCTGGCATTGGATGCAGTGTATATTGTATTATGATCTGTTACTCGTTATGAATTTTGGTATTTTTTAGGAATGCCAGTGGAAGCTGAATTTCTATGCTTTGTATGGTCACTCGTCCGGCTACCATGCAGCTCCTGAAGTACGACCTCTCTAAATCTCCCAGGAAGTAGTAGTCGCAACCTCACCGACTTCCCATCGTCGGACTCCCAAGCACCTCCAACTGATCACAAGAGGACCAGAGGCTGACACAGTCTCTAAACTGGGCCGACTGTGCCCGACTCCTTTGACCTAATCATCCAACCAATACTTCCGTCACCAAGTTGACCCTCTTTGACTGCATCCTTAGGCAAGTGTGGTTGAGCAAAAATGCCCCTCACCCTTGCCTCTGGGATCGGCACGTCAGAGTCAACCTCATGGCGACCATCGTCAACCTCACTGGTCGTTGTCACCTTGGCCTTATTCGCAGCCCCAACTGTCTCTGGCGCTTCATCAGCGTCAGCACGACCACACTGTTTGCAGGCCTTCTGGGACAACCCATCAGCATTTCCATGCTTCCGTCCAGGTCTGTGTTGAATTGTCAAATCGTACTCGCTGATCACTTTCAACCCCCTGGCAAGCTGACCCTCGGGATCCTTAAAATTAAGCAACCACCTAAAAGCAGCATGATCGGTTTAGAGTATCACCTTCTGACTATACAGGTACTGTCTAAACTTCCTGAGGTAGACAACTTCCGCCAGAAGTTCTTTCCGAGTAACACAGTAGTTCCTCTCTGCCTTGTTGAGTTTACGGCTCGCAAAGTCGAGGACCTTCTCTTCCCCGTCATGGATCTGAGACCAAACTGCCCCAATCCCATCTCCACTAGCATCTGTATATAAGATGTAGTCGCTATCAGGAACGGGGTATGCCAACACCGGTGCTGTCTGCAGCCTCTGCTTTAACCCAACAAATGCATGTTGGCAGGCATCTGTCCACTGGAACTCACGCGACTTTTCAGTCAGCACATGCAACGGTGAAGTCACCTCAACCTGGAGAAGACGCCTCGTAGTCGTTCAATTCCTTCTTTCACAGTCTTGCCAAACACAATGACATCGTCCAGGTATATCAGCAGGATGTCCCACTGACGACCTGCCATCACCTTCTCCATCACCCTTTCAAACGTAGCAGGGGCGTTGCAAAGACCAAAGGGCATGCATCGCCACCTGTATAAACCGTTCCGCACTACAAAGGTTGACTTCTGGCTGGCATCCTCATCGAGGTCAACCTGCCAATACCCAGACGCTAAATCGAGAGTGGAAAGCCACTCTGCACCCACCCACCAGCGCATATAGTGTCTCGTCGATACGAGGGACAGCGAACATAACTTCTGTCCAATTACACATGTTGCATGTGTACAACTTACAGCTACAATTATTTGTTAATTATAGATACTTTTGGCCACATAAAATTCTTGAGACATTGAAAGGAAAACATATTCATCAAAAATAAAAAAGGGCAGCCATTTTGAAAAGCAAGATGGCAGCCATTTTTTTTTTTTTTCCTGTAAATAAAAATTGTAAAGTTTCAACCTTTGACATAAACAATAGGGGGTTTACAGCCTCAAAGATTGATTTCATATGACATTTAAACGTTGATTTAGGACAAAAAGAGGCTAAAAATGGCGGCCATTTTGAAATCTAAGATGGCCGCCCTCTGCCACACTTAACATTTTGCCAACATGGTTTTTCTTATTCCTGAGGGTCTGATTTAGGTATCTAGATAGGTGGCATGTTCTAATCATTCGGTGCCTACGGGACTTAATTTCGTGTCATAAGCTCCCTGACTAGTACATCAACGACGTCGACGACGACCATATGGGCCACACGATGAGGATGACGATCATGATCATCATCATAATCATAATCATCATCGATCATCATAATCATAATCATCATCATAATCACCATCATTAGGCTACTCAATTTAATCATCAAAATAATAATCATATTAAATCATAATATTAAAAAAACAATAATTAATTACAATTAGTTTTTATTTGACTTGGACGTAAAGAAAACGTTTTTTAAACGTCCAGAAAAAAAAATCGTCTTTTTCAAACGTTTCGTAAACGTTTTGTAAACGTTTTAAAAAAACCTTTGCTTTGGGGCAAATATTAGGTCAAAATTAGATGTTCTCCAAATGTTTTTTAAACGTTTGTTAAAAATCAAGACGTAGCGGACGTTTAAAAAACGTTTTTTAAACGTTTATTTAGGACGAAGACCTAGCGGGCCTAATTAAACGTTTAAATAACGTTTTTTAAACGTTTATTTAGGACGAAGACCTAGCGGACCTACTTAAACGTTTAAAAAACGTTTTTTAAACGTTTTGTGTTTGCTGGGAAGGTGATGGCGTCATAACGTAGACGTGTACATAGACTCTGTACACGTCTTTTTCACATAGACTATGTGAAAAAGACATGTGAAAAAGACGTGTACAGAGTCTATGTGAAAATTAAAGATGACGTCCTCTACCTCCTTTTCTGTCTGGTGCATACTTGAGGACGTGACCCAGTGCTGCATATACATCTTTTTCACTAACATCTTTTGATTTAATCACGCTCTCTGGGGACAGAGAAATCCCTTGAAATATGCAGGCCTTGTTCCTCAACTCACTAAGAGTCATTTAGCTGAGTTACATACACTGGTCAATTAACAGGAGTAGTATCAAGAACGATGCTTTAAGTTTAAATCCTAACAACTCATCACCTGGTATTTCGTTTGTGGGCTCACCAGTGCCATTTTCATAAAATGGTACGAAGATTTAAAATATTTAACTGATACACAACACAAACTTATCACTTAAACGTCTCTCCTGTATACTGAGTCTAGTTCCCTCTTATCGCACTTTAGCATTACAGATAATACGATATACAATTTGTCAGTTTACAAACCTCTGCAAAACCTCTCAACCTAACTGACGGTAGCTAAAACGACACAGTGGACTCATTTGAAATTCCAGTCACATTTTTACATTGCAGAAACCATCCCCAATGGACCTTTCAGCTATATTAAACTAACAATGTAGGTTGACAAGTGTCTCCTCCATACGCTTTACCAAAAAAGTCCAAAGCAAACAAGTATACAAGAATATAACCTATATACATGTAATTATGTCATGTATACTAATATTTACTTACCAAGTAAAATTCTGTGCAACTTGAGTGGAAGAAAAGCCTTTTTGTTCCCAATAAACACTTTCCTTTAGTTCAAACAAACAAAAAGGAAATAGTTAATTAACCTCTGTCAGAGACATACTATCCCAGGCTAGCCTAGCCTGGCTACTACTAGCTACTACTGAGCCCCAAGGTTTGGAGTTAATGACCTAACCATATGGTTCAGGAATGTCCACCCAGGGCTCAGACCACAATGCAAGGGTCTGTCATGGGGCCGGTTGCACCAACGGTCTTAAGTGCTGTACTAAAGTTACGAACGAAAATGGGTTGCACCCTCGATGTCTTACGACATGTACTAACCTTCTTGCCGTACGCATTCTGACTTACGTGTGGTGTAAGACAACTTTCGTGCAACCGAAAGACATTACGACACAACTGTTGCACCATCACAACTTACGAATTGGTAGGACATGGATTTTAGACATAAAATTACGTCTAGTGGGGAAGTGACTTAAATAGTTAGGGTAGCCATACGCGGCAATATGTTCGGGTTGAAGTACAATGTCGTTTATGATTTGAAAACAATACTTCTGAATGTTTTATCACCATTTGGTTGTGAAAGAAATAATTATAACAAAATATTTAGCTTCACATTAGAAGAGTTTTTGTACTTTGATAACACGAATTTCGTGTAAAAAACGGCTAAGCAATAAGTTATCAAGAAATCCTTCTTAAAATCAGTAGCTAAGGGAAAAGAAGAGCCAGACAGAAATTTTAAAAGACGTTTTATGAGACTGCACATGGGATTAACTGTTTAGATTTCGTTCAAATGCTTTAATTGTTTCTACAAAACAAACAAAAATTACAGCAGTGAATACAAACTAAACAACAAAACAAAAACAGGGTCCAACAAGGTGAAATTGTTAAATATACAACTCGGATTTGTTTTAATCGAAACGAAACACGACGAGTCAAAAAGAAAGTAATTCTGTTTTTTTTGTTAATGAGTGAGAGAGAACATGCTCTTATTGTCATGGTTGATTGGTGTTTTAAAATTAATTACTTTTCAAAGAAAAATGTATCTGGGTCGCTTTCTTTAACCCTGTACTTTTGAACTGTTATTTCTGTTCATGGTTGAAATAGGGAAATCGTTCAGCCCCTCAATAAGTCTTCAATTTGGTTTCTTCGGGCAATCACTTCATGATTTGGATCATCATCAATGTCAGGCCATTCGTTGTCGTCGGGATGCTCATCCATCAGCTCTGCATACATCTGCGCCATCTTCGTTTTCAAGAGGCAAATGTCTGGCGAAGTTGTGAAGCATAGCCGACAACTATTACCTGGCAAACCTTTTCAATAGGCTGCAGTCTAGATGACGAAGACATGCCCACCTACGTTTCCATACTCCAATGCATCTTTCGACACTGGTTCTTGCTGAATTACTCACTGTTCAGAAAAAAGTCAAAGATGCAAAGCTACGTTATATGAATTTAAATATCAATAAATTGAAGGACGGTAACCATAGCAAAGGACCCTGGGAATACAACCATTCTGATTATGATGAAATGAATTGGTGACATACATGCATTTGTAAACAATCACTAATTATGTGATTAAAACATAAGTTATTGAAAACATGCTGTGTACCGTTTCTATCTAATTTCGGGATTGTAACCTGCGTCGGTCCCAATACAGTTATAATTATACACTAGGACATGTCCTACGACGTGTCGTAAGATATGCATTTTAGGACAAGCCTATAAGCTTGTCGGTGCAACCGCAGTTACGACATGTCTTAGGGTGGTCCTAAATTTCTTATCTTACGACAAGCATGTAGGACATGTCTGGTGCAACCGGCCCCAGGTCTGGACATGATAACGCATTGTATACAGTAAACTTTGTGGATAAAACTCAACAGTGTTTTAGTGTGTAGACTGACACAAGCATGTAACAGTAACGAACAGTGCTGCTTTATTGTATACTCTAAAACACATGGAACACAGGGATGAACTACGGTGCACAATAATAGCCATGTGATCTGTCTAATGCCACAACATCTCCCTTTCTTTGGAGTTAAATGTCCTGCACATACATTTTTCCACAACAACTCTTTTTTTCTTTTTGTTTGGAACGGCCACAACAATATTTTGCAAACAGCTGGATAAACACTAAAGCTAAGAGTAAACACTTAACATGCTAATAAGTACAGAAAATGCTGAAAAAAAACATAGGTAACAACAAATGTCCGAGTTCATTTGTGGGAGTTTTGTAACCGTTCTCCTTATGACCGTGGTCGTTTAGGTCACGTAGTCCTTTAGATGTTGAGGACGCTTGGAGATTCTGCCGGACCTAGTAACGACCTGTGGCTCACTGTGAGAGTCTGATGATTTTGCCAGTGGGTCAGGTGTTGTGGGAGCTATGTCCATGATCAGGGCTTCACTGTCAGATGGCTTTCTGGCGTCGTGTGTAACCAGTGTGTCCCTGAGGTGAACTCTGTTTCTGCGGTACCGTCGCCCATCCACCTCAACAATGTAGCTTCGAGGGGCAACCTTGTCCTTGATGACCCCAGGTTTCCAAGGAGCATGGTCGACCTGAGGGCGGGTTTTGACCCCTACAGGTTGGCCAACTACCAGCTGTGGGAGTGGTTTGGCAGTGCGGTCGTAGAATTTCTTGGCCTGTTGTCTCTTTCGCACTATCTGGTCTGGCACAGCTTCCTGAATTTCTGGTTTGTACAGTGTGTTGTTGCACGGCATAAGGGTTCTGCTTCTGCGTGACATGAGGCGTTGGACCGGAGAGCTGTCCATCCCGGGTGTTGGAGTGTTACGCCACTCGAGAATGGACTGCCACATGTCTCCACCAGCG
The DNA here is from genome assembly GCA_037893245.1 of Crossaster papposus. Classification (NCBI taxonomy): domain Eukaryota; kingdom Metazoa; phylum Echinodermata; class Asteroidea; order Velatida; family Solasteridae; genus Crossaster; species Crossaster papposus. The sequence continues at coordinate 213,132 of JBAIAA010000214.1, read as the reverse complement.
CGTTTGGATCTTTTGATAAGACCTTTTGCGATCTTGACGGCGGATTCAGCTTTGCCATTGGCTCTGCTGTGGTGAGGGCTTGTAGTGATGTGGCGAAAGTCCCATTCGCGAGCAAACTGGCTGAACTCACGAGAGGCAAGGTTTGGCCCATTGTCACTTATCAGCGTAGCTGGTATGCCGTGTGTGGCAAAGACTGGTTTGGTTTGCTTCACCAGAGTCTCCGTGGTCATGTCCTCCAGTTCCACAACTTCTATGAAGTCTGAGTACAAGTCGACAAAGACACAGTATGACTGACTGTCTAGCTCGAAACAGTCAGTGGCAACAACTTGCCACGGCACTGTGGGTAGGGGATGCGTCATCAGAGGCTCTTTGCAGTTTGCTGGTTGGGCCTCCTGACAAGTAGGGCACTTCTGAATGGCTTCAGTCAGTTCCTGGCTCATATGTGGCCAGAACATTACTTCACGGGCTTTGTTGATGGTGCTCTGGATCTCTAGGTGTGATGCATGGGCTCTGACGATAAGATCACGTCTCATATTGGTGGGTATCACAACTCTGGTGCCTCTGAAGATGATACCATTCTGTGTGGCTAGCTCATCTCGGTAGGGCCAATACTCGCGGATACATAGGGGTACCTCCTGCTTGTTGCTTGGCCATCCCGTAATGACCATGTTTGCCAACGTTTGGAGAGTTGTGTCTCTGAGAGTCTCCTCTCGGATACGCTGGAGTCTCTGGTCTGAGACAAATACGTCGTCAGCCTCCATGTTGATTCCTGCCAACTCCTCCTGGAAATGGCATTCTTCTGCAACCTGGAAGATGATGTATGGTGGCGTGTCACTTGTGACTTCTCGTTGAGGCAGCGATGCTCGCGAGAGGGTGTCACTGATGTACATTTCAGGTCCAGGCTTATACTCCACGTTGAGTGAGTATTTCTGCAACCTGAGCCGCATCCTCTGTAAGCGCTTGGGATTGGTGAGGATGGGTTTGGTGAAGATTGGCATGAGCGGCTTATGGTCGGTCTGGACCCGCACGTTGCTACGTCCTAGGATGTACTGGTCGAAACGCTCTGCTGCGAAGACAATGGCCAGACATTCCTTTTCGATTTGGGCGTAGTTGCGTTCACTTGAAGTGAGGCTGCGTGACGCGTATGCTATTGGTTTGCCCTCTTGGGTTAGGACGGCTCCCAACCCCACGTCCGAGCTGTCACACTCGATGGAGACCTCTTTCTTGATGTCATAGAACTGCAGTACAGGGGCGTGTGTGATCAGTTGTTTGATTGTGTCCAGCGCTTTGTCATGCTGGGGCATCCAATCAAACATGACATCTTTGTCCGTAAGCCGTCTCAGTGGCTCACAAACTGCGCTGAGTCTGGGCATAAACTTGGCCAGATAGGTTACTACTCCAAGCAACCTCTGTACTCCCTGTACGTCTGTGGGTTTGGGCATCTCTTGCACCGCTCTGACTTTGTCAGGATCGGGTGCCAGTCCTTGGGCGCTGATGACGTGGCCCATGTAGGCGACACTTGGCATCTTGAACTTGACCTTCTTGGCGTTGAGCTTCAGCCCACGCTCTCTGGATCTGTTCAAGAGGGCTATGAAGGCAGTGTCGTGTGACGCTTCTGCTTCTTCCTTTGTGTCACCTGCGCCGTATATGATGATGTCATCAGCGATGATTTCAACGTTGTCTAGCCCCTCTAGGGCTACATCCAATCTCCGCTGGAACTCTTCGGGCGCTGAGGAGATTCCAAATGGCATTCGAAGCCAACGATACCGACCATGGGGCGTCCAGAATGTGGTCAGGTAGCTCGACTCCTCGTCTAAAACGACGTGTAGGAAGCCGTCTTTGGCGTCAACGACCGAGAAGACTTTGGCCTTTGTAAGTCTCGGTGCCACTTCCTCAATAGTGGGTATTGGGTAGTGGTTCCTCTTGATGCCTTTATTCAGGTTCTGGGGGTCGAGGCAGATGCGGAGCTTGTTGGGTTTCTTCACGACCACCATGCTGCTTATCCAGGAAGTTGGCTCTTCAACTTTACGGATGATTTTCTCTTGTTCCAGACTCTGGAGCTTTGCTTTCAGCTCCTCCCGTACTGGGATAGGAACTCTGCGTCTGGTGTTCTGTACTGGCTTTACCATCTCATCCAATTCGATGTGATAGTGTCCTGGAAGTTTGCCCAAGCCTGTGAATACATCCCTGTATTCTTGCAGTATGTAGTCCTTAGTCAGGGTTGGTTCTTTCCTGACTGTATGAACTACATGCTCTTGGCTGAATTGCAGCAGTTCCAATGTCTCGCTGGCTCTGCCTGACAGCAAAGAAGTTGGTGCTTTGTCCACAACCTCAAAGTGAACGAGCTTTGTCGTTCCACTGTCTGTCTTGCACCGGAGTGTAGTTGCTCCAGTGGGCTTAATGACTGACTTGTCATACAGCCTCAGTTTTGCTGTTGATGGCTGCAACGGCTCTGTTGTCACTCTCTGGTAATCCTGAAGTCGCAGTGTGCTGCATGTAGCACCAGTGTCTATCTGGAACTTCAGGACTGCTGGTGTGCCACCTGAGCGAGGTCTGGTTTGCAGATTGACAAAGTACTGGGTGCCCTTTGACACCGTATGTACGTTGTAGATGCTCTCATCACTGCTGAGATCATCTGCGTCAGCGGCAACTTGATGAACTTTCTGCTTAGCGTTCTTCTTTGGCCATGCTTTGGGTTTGCCACTTGTGTCTTGTCCTGCTGATTGGCACACCTTTGCAAAATGGTTTTGCTTGTGACATTTAAGGCACTCGTGTCCGTAGGCTGGGCATTTCCCACGTTGGTGGCTCTCTCCACAGTACTTGCATGTTGACTGCTTGTGCTGCCGGCTTTGTGATTTGGGCTTGTATTTGACCTGATGCACTTTTTCCTCTGTCTTCTCCATCAACTGGAGATGTAGCGAAGTGGCTTCACTGCTTCTACAGATATCGAGGGCTTTAGTAAGTGTCAGTTTTGACTCTCTGAGCAGTCTTGCGCGTGTTGGATTGTCTTTGATGCCAATCACGAGCCGATCTCGCAGCATTTCGTCTTGGAGAGCACCAAATTTGCATGTTGATGCTAATTTGCGTAAACGGTTGAGATACTGTTCAATGTTCTCGTGTGCGTCTTGAGTGGCCGAGTTGAACACATAACGTTCATAGATTACGTTTCTCTTAGGCTCAAAGTGCTCACTGAGTTTCTCGAGGACTGTTTCAGAGTGTTGTTTCTCTTCCTCAGTCAAAGGCAGGTTCTCGTATACTTGGTAACATTCCTTACCCATTACTGAAAGCAGGGTAGCAACTCGAACGGTGTCTGGTTTTACTGTCAGTCCTATTGCTATTTCATAGTTCTGCCAACTATTTCTGAAATATTGCCAGTTGCTGACTATATCGCCTTTCACATCCATCTTTGATAGAGCCGGAATCAGTGACTGTGCCATAACGACAACACAGAATCACGATTGTCCTATGCGTATGTAGATATGGCCGTACGTGGCAAGTACAGGCCACCGTAGATGACTGCCCGTGCGTGGTGAGAACTACGCGGTGAATACGGTCAACTGTTTAGCGTTCCCAGCGACTGCCTACACGAGTCACAGGGCAAAAGTTGATCCTAGCGATGCTATAGTCCAAGTCAGACACAGTTTCTTACGTTTGGTGAGCTTTTCCACGGGCGAGCAGGGTTTTCAGGCCGACTTCTGACACCATGTTTTAGTGTGTAGACTGACACAAGCATGTAACAGTAACGAACAGTGCTGCTTTATTGTATACTCTAAAACACATGGAACACAGGGATGAACTACGGTGCACAATAATAGCCATGTGATCTGTCTAATGCCACAACAAACAGAAATGCAAAAGATCCTCTCGAAAATTCACTTTGTTAGAAAAGTCAAACAAACAAAATCAAATACAAAACCTAATCTCTTAAGCCTGAACTTACAGGAAATCTACTTGATTATTCAAAATAGCCTTCGGTTAAAGGGGAAATTCCAGGAAAAACATGAACTCTATGAATGAATGCCGCCCTGTCAAATTGTTAGGCCGTGGATAACTGTACTGTTAGTACTCTCATGGAGGAATAAGAAGCAATACACTAGTTTATTGCTCCATTGTTAGTCAGTGACAGTCATCATTATCTCTATTAAACCAGATATAACAACCAGCAACTAGTAAAATCATAATCAATATTTAAATAGAAAGGAAACATTAAACTATGGTTAAACATACCTGAAAATATGTCGAAGAACAGGATGGCACGTGAGAGCATCAATTCACCTTCGTTTTTCATGAACAATGCACATGGAACGTATACTGCACTGTACTACACTGGAATTGAAGTGAAACTAAGTCTTTGGCCTATACCAAAAATTGCTGGGGGATTTTTAATCACTGTGTGGGGGGAATTACACAAGAGCTTTACAGTATAACCAATTTTGTGAAGTATTGATTAGAATGTACAATGTGTTCTTCTCTTGTAAACAATTCCTGAAAAATGCTTCAAATTTAGATTGTGTTTCAACTTTCATTTGTACCCCCCCCCCCCCCCCCCCTTAATGTACATGTACGTGTACCACTACTAACGCGCGTTGAATGTGTTAATTTTTAACTGGTACACGGTCCGTTGTTAACGTGCAACGTTAGCGTACACCGCGCACTATGCAGTATTTCCGCAAGGGCGATTTGGGCAGGCTACCAACTTTCCGCAAATAACGCGGGAAAGAAAATTACTGGATTTACTTTTCGTCTGCTGCTGCCGGCCTGCACTGAGCATGCGCCGTACATTGTACGCGTACCGTAACGCGGCGGCGTATGCAATGCCTTTGAGAAATATTTTGTTATGATCGAAACGTCAGGCCCTCTTTTAAGATTTGTATATTTCAGGTCACTTTAGTCAGCAAGCAGTTTGAAACAGCTTTTGGATATACTTTATGTATATAATTCGTTACAATTTAACAAATTTAATTCGAACATGATCATCCATAACGTTATTAATTGGTTTTCAGGACAACCTTAATCCGACGTTTGGTTATGGTTGGCTTAGGGTAATAACATGATGATTAAAAGCCTACATTAAAATGACGTCTATGCAACGTCTGCTTAATGACGTTCATAATTGCTTATAATACCAACCTTAATCCGACGTTTGGTTATGGTCAGCTTGTACGTGGTAATAAAATGATGGTTAAAAACTGACATTAAAATGACGTCTGTGCAACGTCTGATCAATGACGTTAATAATTGGTTATAATACCAACCTTAATCCGACGTTTGGTTATGGTCAGCTTGTGGTAATAAAATGATGGTTAAAATCTGATATTAAAATGACGTCTGTGCAACGTATGCTAAAAGACGTTAATAATTGGTTATAATACCAACCTTTATCCGACGTTTGGTTATGGTCAGTTTGTGGTAATACAAAGATGGTTAAAAACTGACATTAAAAAGACGTCTATGAGACGTCTGATCAATGACGTTAATAATTGGTTATAATACCAACCTTAATCAGACGTTTGGTTATGGTCAGTTTGTGGTAATAAAATGATGGATACAAACTGACATTAAAATGACATCTGTGCAACGTCTGATCAATGACGTTAATATTTGGTTATAATACCAACCTTAATCCGACGTTTGGTTATGGTGAGCTTGTGGTAATAAAATGATGGTTAAAAACTGACATTAAAATGACGTCTGTGCAACGTCTGCTAAATGACGTTAATAATTGGTTATAATACCAACCTTAATCCGACGTTTGGTTATGGTCAGCTTGTGGTAATAAAATGATGGATAAAAACTGACATAACATGACGTTTATGCAACTTCTGATCAATGACGTTAATAATTGGTTATAATACCAACCTTAATCCGACGTTTGGTTATGGTCAGCTTGTGGTAATAAAATGATGGTTAAAAACTGACATTAAAATGACGTCTGTGCAACGTCTGATCAATGACGTTAATAATTGGTTATAATACCAACCTTAATCCGACGTTTGGTTTTGGTCAGCTTGTGGTAATAACATTATGGTTAAAAACTGACATTAAAATGACGTCTGTGCAACGTCTGATCAATGACGTTAATAATTGGTTATAATACCAACCTTAATCCGACGTTTGGTTATGGTAAGCTTGTGGTAATAAAATGATGGTTAAAATCTGACAATAAAATGACGTCTATGCAACGTCTGATCAATGACGTTTTTATTTGGTTATAATTCTGCCTAAAATGTAACGTTAATTTTCGGTCACATTTCAGTTATCATGGTCGCGACCAACTTTCAACCATAATACGACGTAAATATGACGTTATAAACTTACGTCGAATTCTTGTCGCCAATCGGACGTTGTCTGTTGGTCACTATTCAGTAAATCTGACCTCGCGACTAAAAATAAACCATAACATGACGTCAGAAAGACGCCGAGCCATTCCTCTTCTTGTCTAGATAACACTTTGGTGAACTTCTGTGAGTTTTGTTTTTGCTAGAACTGTGGAGAGTAAAGTTTGTCCGACTCAAGTATAAGGCAGCTTGGAAAGGTGCGGCACACCCAGTTAGGCGCGTGCGTAAGGTATACCATTAAGGTGCGAACAAGGACCGTAGTTTAAAAAAGGCGTTCTGTTCTGAAAGCGACTAATTGGGCTTCCAGGACGAAGTCTTACCTGAAAAGAGCATTTAATCGTAGGGTCGGAACCTCAAACAACCACTCTTAAACAAGTGGCGTTTGTTTGTGTTATTTCTTATGTCAAAATTGTGACTAAAACATTGAGCCGATGTAAACAAGGGGCTTTTGTTGTCTTGTTTTCGAAAACAGTAGGCCAATATAGGTTGGTTTCCTTATAGGCCTTTAACATAGCGTAAGTAGACAATTCAAAACACTAGAGTTTTGTGAATTTTAGGTCTAAAATTGCCTAGCCCTTTAAAGGTAGGATACACCATTGGTAATTGCTTAAATTACTAGAAATGGGTGGATTTGGGGTTATAGTAAATACCGTTTGACTGACCTCTTCGATTTTTTACAATCATGGTTGCTGAGAAAAAAAGAACAACGACGTTCGTTTTCAACCGCCGTCAAGCAGTTGTGCTTATGTTGTTCGTGTTTTTTTTTCGCGATCACCGTCCGGCTATCGTGATTTTTTTCATTCATTTTTTTGAAACAATTACAGAATATCTAGCGCAATCATTGCTGGATGCCTACAATCATTATTTACTTTACAATAAGTAATCATAATAATTCAGTTGTAAATGTTTCCTTATCTGCAAATGGTGTACCCTACCTTTAACCATAGTTTGTCTAACTAATGTGATTGAACGTAAGCTAGTAGGCGATGGTTTGGCAATGGTCCAGTTGACTATTCAGGACAAGCCTATCGCGGATGGGGTCAATTTCATGCAACTACTAAGCCGAACAAAATGCTTAGCATGACATTTTGTTTTGTTTTAATGCTTACCAAGACATTTATTTGCACATTGTTTGTGTCCACGTTCGTTTACGACTTTTGTTACCAGTGTCTATGCGCTTGGTTTACAAAAAACAGTCAATAGTTGTAGTTAAAGTTATACAATATACCATTTTGTCAGTTGTGCATTTGTTGTTAATTTTGAAGCAGAAAATGTTTAACAACAGTTTCAGTTCTGTAAATGCTGTACATCCCGAGAAAATAAATTTCTAAGTGTTTAATTTAGAACCATCTACGTAATGAAATAAATAAAAAAAAATGCGTCTCTGAGACACCTTTTAAGACTTCTTTTCTTATTTTCTTTAAAATGACAGCATAACAGAAGGACAAAATGGAACAGGGATTAAGGGGCTTTGATATCTCTACATTAAGTAAACTTTCGAACAATAATTTGGTTGGTTACTTGTTGGACAGATGCCAGCTGTATATTGTCCCTTTAGGCATTGGTCCATGGTCAAACCTGCCCGTGTATGCGTATCCACATGTGAGAGGAAAACACCAGCTGCCAGTGCTGGTATTTGGCGCGCAGCATCAGTGGCGAATGCCCTCTATATAACAGCTGTTATGTCTTGCACTGTTTGACCGATGATGACAGTGTACTGTTTTCTATTTTGTGTTCCCGAAAATTCCCCGAAAGGAATTCCCCGAAAGGAATTCCCCGAAAGGGATTTCCCGAAAGGGAATCCCCGAAAAGGGATTCCCCGAAAAGGGATTCCCCGTTTAATCACACAAACATTGATAAACTCGAGAGGTTTCTTTCAAATCACACATTTTCACAAAGTGGGAAACCGTTTTCACAATTTTTAGTGGGAAATCGTTTTCACACGTTTGACACAATTTTCGTACCTTTTCGCACAAGTTGGAAACCGTTTCACGCTTTTTCACACAATTTTCATATCTTTTCACGCAAGCGGGGAACCGATTTTCACACTTTTCACACTATGGTTAACACCATTTTCACACACAACTGGGAAACGATTTTTACGTCTTTTTACAAAGTAGAAAACAGTTTTTACACTTTTTCACAAAATGTTCATTCCCATTCGCACTGTTAACTTTCAATTCCACTGTACTTAATTATTTAAATGCAACCATGCACACGATACTATTTTCGAGCATTACGGCCGAATAAACGTATCAACATGTTAAGAACATTTGCCGTCGGTCTTATCAAACGCGCTCCCAGACCCATAAAACGTGACTGAGGCATTGTAAGCCATTTGAGCCTACCTCAATTAAGAATGCAACCTGTATCGATTGATGATCGATTAGGTATATTGCTCATATCCCGCACGGTAAACAAAGCATTCGCTGTGGCAAAAAAAGACGTGTCTTATAATATCTGCAAGCTTTGGTCATTTCTCTGTTGACACAATCATGTTTGAGTTGTAGTTATGTAAATTTGAATTATACATAATTATACATAAATTAGGAGAAGGTTGGCATTGTAGTGCTTAATTAATGCCAGGCTAGTACCAATGAGAAAAAGAAGAAGAACAACTTAAAACAGAAATGTTTATTTAATTGTGATATTATAGAACTTAATAAATACTTGACATGTTTGTCTTCTCTGCCTTCCCCGTGTTGGCACAGGGAAAGAAGAATATATCGATCGGTACCAACAGTAGATGTAAGAGTTTAAAGGACTAGTAACTATTTACTTTATGACTTCAAAAGTAGATTCATGATACTTAAATAAGCAATTTCTTTTCATTAAAGTTATCATTTCTCAGTTGTGCATTTGTATTGTTTGAAGCAAATCTGGTGCTTGACAAATAACCTGACGAAGTTTTAGCTCTGTGAATGCTGTATAGTTCTATTTTGAATCAACTACTAATGAACATTTCCAAAATTACGTCACTGGGACGCATTGTTGAACTATCAGAATTAACAATTACACATGGAGTTTAGAGTCATTATTATCTTTACATCAAGTATGTAATGAGCTGTTGAACAATAATTTATTTGTTTACTTTTTTGATAGTTGGAATATGTAGACTCTGCCTTTAAAGGAACGGTAGAGTTTACCTTTTGCAGGCGACCAAAAAGTCACCAACCAATTATTGTTGAAAAACGTTGACTTTATAAACGTTATCAGGTCAGTGGTTAACCTGATACAAAATGAAGAAATGCGCAATTAACAAATGGTTCACTCTACCTGTAAACTATGCCGCACATTAGGTTACGTTGATAATGTTTGCATTGACGTCGGCTTGGATATTTATATATTGATACCAATATGAAACGCGAGATAAACAACATTTTGAAATATATCTTGTTTTGCTACCATATTGAGCTTATAGCCTTATTTATTGATGAGCTGTTGTTTCTTTTTTCTTTCCATGAAGGGGCGAGATGTTATAGCACATTGCACAATCAAATTAGATAAGCACACCAGATACCCACCCACCCCGGATGTGAAAGAAATGCACCACCGTTACATCCGACTATTTTGAATTCACGGCAAGGCACTCTTGAAAAAAAGATAGCACACGAGGTAGACTGCAAAGGCCGATGCCCTAAATGTTAGTGAAGCGAGATCTGGCACGGCGCGATTGCAATCTATAGCAGCCATATAACCACAAGTGAACTCTGCTGGTGGCGCGCTAAGAAAAGCAGCGCCGGGGAAAATTAATGCCAAGCTGGAAAATTATTACCCATGTGATATCATCGGCTGGAAAATGCAATTAAATCGGCAACACAAGCCCAGTATATAGGCAAGTAAAAGGAGAGGTATTCTTTGACCGATCAGAGGCGAGAGCTACCGATTGATACGACTCTCATCAAGTCTATACTTCATATTTCCCATGGGATTATTTGTGTGCCAACATCTTCAGGATAAATGACAAGAGGTTGTAGCCGATACTACTTCAGCGGGGCCTGAGTAATATGTTCACTCAATCTAGAAAAGGAAAGCGAGAGGCGCCAAGGAGACCTCTAGGAAACGCTGGTGTCTCAATGATGATTCACAATTTACTAATTTACACATGAGAAGAGTGCGTCATTAATTTTGTAACCCTCGAGTTGCTTTTCCTTTTTGGGGGGGGCGTGAGGATTTGGAAGGCGCGTGTTTGAAATAAGTGTATTTTTGCGACACATTATTGTTCTCGACGCCGGTCAGTACCGAGGAGAGTTTGGAGCAGTTTCTGTTGAGATTTATGATTGGGTGCCAATCAGCTTGCCTTGTAAACGGATACAATAGTGTATCAAATTTAACAAGTGCCAAACTTCGATCAGCACCACGTTGTAAAGGACCACGTTATGGCGACGGCAACCCCAACCCGTGGCGCCGGCCTACCGTTGGACGTCTGGTCCTCTGGACTTCTGGTAACTGACCGTATTAACTACACAAACATTACAGGCTCTGCCCTATCGCCTACCGATGACTTTCCCAGCAGAAACGACACCGTCCGCATCGGCTTCAGCCTCAACATCCACCTGGTGGCAACCTTGTACGCTATCGTATTCGTCCTCGCAATAGTCGGCAACATCCTGGTCCTGGTAACCCTGGCTCAAGACAAGCTCATGCGCACAGTGACAAACATGTTTCTTCTGAGCCTGTCCACCAGTGATTTACTCTTTGGTATATTCTGCATGCCTTTCACTGTGGTCGGGAACATCCTGGGCCGATTTGTCTTCGGCGAAGTTATCTGTAAAGTCGTCCCCTTCATCCAAGGTACGAGTCTTACCCTTAATACCTCCATCTGTTTTAGTTTGGGATAGTATATCTTTTGCAACTATCCACAAAGTCCCCAACTAATTATTGTTCAAAAGCTTATCTGGTGTGAAGGTATTACTGATTAAACTCCCTGTAAAATTATTTCTTCTAGCATGCTGTCATTACACAAATAAATAATAACAAAAAAAGTCTAAATATACGTCTCCTAGGCGCATTTTTTGAATTTGTAAATTTTGATTTTGTTAATAATCAAATTTAGATTGTGTTAATAATATCTATGTTTCTGGTTTTGTTTAAATTGTGATTATTTTAAACTGTTTTCATGTATGTTAACTGATAAGGCCACCCTTTTGTCCAGTTAAATTTCACGAAAGAAAATGGTATAAATAAATGAACAAGCTATTCTTGACATTTAAAGTGGAATTGGTTATGAGAGCTCCTTGTACCAAACATCGACCAACAGGAATATACAAAATATTACCACGGTGAAGGTAAAATAAAGTGAAGGCAAGTTGCGCTATTCAACTAATGGCTTTGCAGCCAATTTCATTCCGCCAAGTTGGCACTAATTTAACCATGGGATGTCAAAGACAACGTTTAAACATCGATCTAAAGCTTAGTTCGAATGACAATTTCACAGCCAATGCAGCCATCAAACTCATCAAAGGTGACTACGCCACCACAAGACTGATTCTACTATTAAGCCTGTGGTAATAATTACGTATACAGTACACGTAAAGTACAACATTATAAGTGAGCGGTCAGGGAGTACACTTTTAAAGTTGGAATTTCAACCATTAAACTGATGAATTCCACACATTGTATGTCGAAAGTATCAGTTTTATGTATGGAATTCCAACTTTCAAAGACTAGTCACTGACCGCACGCTTACAGGGTGGATTTAACACTTTAGTTTTAGGCGTGTACGGTTAAAACAAAGGTTAGCAGAGCACATGTATACAACAATAATTTAAATGTAGTTTAGGCCTATATCAAACTAAATTATTACGTAGAGAATCGGAGTTTTGGGGCCAACATTATATCTGCTCTAAACATGTTTTTTTTTTTCAAAAGCACTCTATCTAGGTTCAATGTAGTAGTGAAATTCTCAATCTAATTTACCATAATTGTGGAAATCAGAAAAATGTACACTGATCATAATGACATTGTAAACTGTATGGACCATAAACGCCATCTTGTTGTTTATGATTGGATGAGATTGCAAACGTGGTAAGAAGATCAAATTACAATGGAAATACTAATACCCAAACAGAAATCAGTACAGCAACAATAACCTTAAACTCACAAGCAAAAAAAGATGCGCCTGGAAATAATGCATGAGATTCGGCGCTATACCCCCCCCCCCCTCCCCCTCCCCCCCCCCCCCCCCCCCACCCCCCTCCCCCCCCCCCCCGCCCCCCCCCCCCCCACTAAAAAAGGCTATTAAACGAGAATAACGGTCTCGGGGGCCTTGTGCCATGCACGCGCTGCTATCCCATAATGAGATTCTGCCGTAATGAGTTTCGGCGCGCTAACATTGAAGACCTAACATTTAATTTCGAATGCCAACCAACCCCAAACATCGGTTCAACTTTGGTCGCAACAGTCACGTGATCACAGCAGAACCAAGGTCGCCAAAACACTTAACCAATGACCGACGACCGATTGGGAAAAGTTGTTGAATGCGCTCGCCAAAATACGGTCATGTGTGCTTGTTCATTCAACACGAGAATGGGGTTTCAATTACGCCCGCCAAACAAAAGCATAACGCTATGTATTTTGATATTTCTGTAGAAACAAGGGAGAACAATAGAAGGTATGTAGGGTCCGACAATAGAGGTACCCCGTAACTACCCATAATTATGTGTGGTTGTGTGTGTTCATAGCGTTTTATAGTGTCCCAAGAAGGTTATTCCTGACCAGATGTGCATCCAATGTATCAGTGGAAAGCTTGAACCCATGCGCAGTTTATATACTCATCAAACTTAGTTTGTTTTCCTTCATAATCCCTTTGTTTTTGGGTCACCGTTTTTGTGGGGACACCTTGTATTTTAGATAACTTTCAATTAAGGCCTGCTGTCTTGGTTGGTATTAATGATTTCCAAAGTTTTCTATTGAAGATATCAAACAACTCTTATCCAAACATCTCCGAAAGAGTATCCATGACAAAACTCCAGCATTGTATTAAGTCTTTGCAAGTCTCTACAAGTCATTCAGTCTTAAGTCAAGTTGCTAGCTATTCAAACTGTTAACACAAATATCCCTTTGTCACTGTTTAACCAGTTACATGCGACTGCATGACTTTTTGAAAGGACTTGTAACTAGACTTGTGAAAGGACTCGCAGCGACTCGAATACAACTCGGCAACACTCTCATATAAGGAACAGTTTCATAACGACTTCAAACAGTTTCATTTAATTCGCACACAGATAATTGACACAACAGCAAAAGCTTTCAGTATATTATTATATTATGTAATGTTCTTTATCTCTTTTGAAGTCATTTTTCTATCGTAACAAGATCTTGTTCAGAGACAAAATGGCTGTGTACATGAAACAAACATATAAATGGGTGCATACAATAATATTAAGTTAAGGCCTTCTTAACTTATTTAATTGACTTATAAATTGACTGTGTAGTTGCCAAAGTGCGCCCTCATCGGGCAGTCAAAATTAGAGAGGTCAAAGTTCGTAAGATTGTAATTTTCCATGTTAACGTTTGTTCTTCACTAGTCGCGAATCACATGTTTTACAGCTCTGAAGCTATTCGTTTTCTCGCTGTGTTTTGCGTTATCAAATAAAACAGTTTCAACCAACAAGTGTCTCCTGTGTAGTTTCACTATCACATAGACTCCACAATTGGTGACCTCGACGTGATCAAATGGATGAAATTGAGTCAAAAGATGGTACGAAACACGCTCCCGAGGCTGCGACTTCGAGCGGGTACAGCCATGGGCATGGCACTGGACATTTGACTGCGGCGGTAAGCATCAAACTACCGCCGTACTGGCCAGCCGATCCTTACGTTTGGTTTGCCCAAGTGGAGGCCCAATTTGCCACCCGTCATATCACATCAGAGGAAACGAAATACGCCTATATTGTTTCGGCACTTACTCCTGATATTGCACAAGAGGTGAGGGATCTGCTTCTCTCCCCACCTGCCGAGAATCCGTACAAGATTTTGCGAGAGGAGTTGATCAAACGCACATCGGCCACCGAACAGAAGCGTCTGCAGCAACTCCTAAATGAGGAGGTGCTTGGCGATAGGAAGCCTAGTCAGCTGTTACGACACATGAGACAGTTGCTGGGGGATCGCGTCATCGAGGAGTCAATTCTCCGTCAGCTATTTATGCAGCGATTACCTTCGAATGTTCAAATGGTTCTGGCATCGACTGGAGACAGTGTAAAACTGGAGCCATTAGCTGAACTGGCTGACAAGATAATTGATGTCGCCTTTCAGCAACCAGCGAAAGTCGACTACATCAGTACACCGGCAACACCGGCACCGCCAACCGAGCTTGACCTCCTCCGAAAGGAAATCGGCCAACTTTCGCTGCAGGTCCAAGCATTGTCGCGTCGCCCACGTCAGCTTAGTCGACCACGTGTTCGCTCGCGTTCGCAGACACCTACTTCATCCGGCAGAGATTCCACAACAGCTGATACATCGTTGTGGTGTTGGTACCATGCATCATTCGGAGACCATGCTCGCAAGTGCCGCCAACCGTGTCAGTATTCGGGAAACGGGAGTTCCAGCAACTAATGGCGACGGGTGCTGCTGGTCAAACGCGTAGTCGCCTCTTCTACGTCATGGATCGCCCTACGAGACAACACTTCCTCATTGACACTGGGGCGGAAGTGAGCGTTGTCCCCCCATCGCGTCTGGAACGCCAGCGACCCCGGCAAGCTGGTCATTTGCAGGCCGCTAATAGCTCGCCAATAACTACGTATGGAGAACGTTCACTCACGCTGGACTTAGGACTCCGACGGACATGTAGGTGGGTGTTTATCATAGCAGATGTTCACCATCCGATCATTGGTGCAGATTTCCTGCATCATTTTAATTTGTTGGTGGACATGAAACATTGCCAGCTATTAGATGCCACGACCAATGTCAGCGTCAATGGCGTCAAGTGCAGTCGACCCTCACCTCACCCTATGTTTTCCACGATTGACTCTCAGTCACCATACAGTGCGCTTTTGGCCCAGTTTCCGGACATCACCAAGCCGTGCTACGAGGACAATGCGGTCAAGCATGAAGTAACGCACCACATCACCACAAAAGGCCCACCGGTTTCTGCTCGTCCTCGTCGTCTTCACCCTGAGAGACTGAACATTGCACGACATGAGTTCGACCACATGCTACAACTTGGCATCATCAGGCCATCAAGCAGCGATTGGGCTTCACCCCTCCACATGGTCCCAAAGAAAACCCCTGGGGATTGGAGACCGTGTGGGGATTACCGCGGCCTCAATGATCGCACAGTTCCCGATCGCTACCCCATACCGCACATTCACGACTTTTCGTCATCGCTGCATGGTGCCAAGGTGTTGTCCAAAATCGATTTAGTGCGCGCCTACCACCAAATCCCCGTGGAACCTTCGGACATCCCAAAGACAGCAGTCACTACGCCTTTCGGACTCTACGAGTTTTTGCGCATGCCCTTTGGGCTTTGCAACGCCGCACAAACTTTTCAGAGATTCATCGACAGCGTCATCCGCGGACTTGACTTCTGCTATGCATACATCGATGATCTCCTTGTTGCTAGTGCTAACGAAGAAGAGCACAAACTTCATCTTCATCAACTCTTCAAGCGTTTGTCTGACCACGGACTCATCATCAATCCAGCGAAATGCCAGTTCGGTGTGGAGTCGCTGGAGTTCCTCGGTCATCGTGTGGACTCACAAGGAGTCCGCCCACTTGAGGAGAAAACTCGAGCCATTCGCGATTTCCCACGACCCCCGACGCTACGCAAGCTCAAGGAATTCCTTGGGTTGGTGAACTTCTACCGGAGGTTCACGCCGCATGCAGCTGCCATTCTTCAACCGCTCACCGATCTCACGAAATCCCGCGGAAAGTCAAAAAGCCTGCAGTGGACTGAAGCAGCTGAAATCGCTTTTGACAACATCAAGTCAGCTCTCGCTAATGCTGCCATCCTCGCACATCCTCGGCCCAATGCAGACTTATGTGTCATGACTGACGCATCTGACCTCGCGGTTGGTGCTGTCCTCCAGCAAAAAGTCGACGACGCTTGGCAGCCGATCGCCTTCTTCTCTCGCAAACTCAAACCGCCGGAGACGCGCTACAGTGCATTTGGCCGGGAACTGTTGGCCATTTACCTGACCATACGTCACTTTCGCCCCATGTTAGAGGGACGTCACTTCTATGTGCTTACAGATCACAAACCACTCACGTATGCATTCAAAGCGTCACCGGACCGACATTCCCCACGCGAAATCCGCCAACTGGACTTCATTTCACAATTCACTACGGACATCCGAGCAGTGAAGGGTGTTGACAATGCCCCAGCTGATGCACTGTCCCGGATCCAGTTGAATGCAGCCACAATATCATCCGCTATCGATTACAATGCTATGGCTGACATGCAACAGCGCGATAATGAATTGCAGAAACTTCGTGCTGCTTCGACATCACTTCATCTCACAGACATTCCACTGACTACTGGGACAACTCAGCTAGTTTGTGACGCTTCTACGGGCACACTACGCCCGTTTGTGCCTGGTGGTCTTCGCAGGACTGTTTTCGACTCGCTTCACTCACTCGCACATCCTGGTATCAGAGCGACACAACGCCTCATCACCGAGCGATTCGTCTGGCCAGGTATCAATCGTGACATTCGCCAGTGGGCTCGTGAGTGCATGGCATGCCAGCGCGTTAAAGTGCACCGACACACTCGTACTCCACTCGGCACATTCGCTGCACCTGACGCTCGGTTCAGCCACGTCCACGTCGACATAGTGGGACCGCTACCGATATCCAACGGGTACCGCTACCTGCTCACCTTCGTGGATCGCTTCACGCGATGGCCAGAGGCCATACCGATAACTGACATAACGGCCGAGACTGTTGCTAGAACTTTCGTCGAGAGATGGGTTTCTCAATTTGGTACCCCGACTACGGTGACAACCGATCGCGGCCGTCAGTTTGAATCTGCCCTATTTCGTGCTCTCACTAAGCTCCTTGGTTGCAAACACATACACACGACAGCCTATCATCCAGCAGCAAACGGCATGGTCGAGCGTTTCCATCGCCAGCTCAAGGCTTCGCTTAAAGCGCAAGGCGACACTACGAAATGGACAGAAGCTCTCCCACTCATTCTACTAGGGATTCGTTCTGCAATCAAACCAGACTTGGGCCACTGTCCAGCTGAACTCGTTTTCGGCACCACGCTGAGACTGCCAGCCCAATTTTTCGAGCCAGACAGTGCTGCACCTCTGTTGGATCCAGCATGTTATGCTGACCGGCTAAAGGCATCCATGAGTCAGCTTAATCCAACACCTCCTCGTCAACAACAACAGCGGGCCGTCCATATTCCAAAGGACCTGGCTACATGTACCCATGTTTTCGTGCGTTATGATGGAGTACGCAAGCCCCTTCAGCCGCCCTACAAAGGACCGTACAGGGTTATCAGTCGCGCCGACAAATACTTTGTCATTGACATTAATGGACATGCAGATTCTGTATGTATTGATCGCATTAAGCCCGCTTATGTTGAGAAGCATCATTCGGACACTCAGATTCTGACCCAAGCACCCAAACCAGTGGTGACTCCAACTACGGTGACCAGAACACGATCGGGTCGCCACGTACATTGGCCTAGAAAACTTGCTGATTTCGTTCATTAACCTAACCTTTTGTATTGAGGTGGTTAGATGTAATTCACTGGTAGGGGCTCCTGTAGTTGCCAAAGTGCGCCCTCATCGGGCAGTCAAAATTAGAGAGGTCAAAGTTCGTAAGATTGTAATTTTCCATGTTAACGTTTGTTCTTCACTAGTCGCGAATCACATGTTTTACAGCTCTGAAGCTATTCGTTTTCTCGCTGTGTTTTGCGTTATCAAATAAAACAGTTTCAACCAACAAGTGTCTCCTGTGTAGTTTCACTATCACATAGACTCCACAACTGCAACCTGCGTATGTCTGACCAAGTAAGTCGGGTCTGCCGTTCAGCATTTGTTGCACTTCGGGGTATAAGTCAGATCCGTGAATACCTTGATGACAACTGCACGGCCAGACTCATCCATGCCTTTGTCACTTCGAGACTGGACTTCTGCAATTCACTACTCTACGGTCTTCCCGACTCAGAAGTCCATTAACTTCAACGCGTGCAAAATAGTGCTGCACGACGTGTGACTGGTACTCCTCGCCGTCAACACATCTCACCAATCTTGCAATCTCTCCACTGGCTTCCAATCAAACAACGTGTCATCTACAAAATCATACTACTAACCTACAAAACAATCAATGGGACCGGTCCACAGTATATGTCAGAAATTGTGCAATAGTACGTACCTAAAAGACAGCTTCACAGAATTTACTAACTGTCACATGTCGCACACACACATTGTTTCACGGAGAACGAGCTCTCGCCTACTCAGCACCGACCCTCTGGAACAGTCTGCCACAATACATACGTTAAGCCACTTCACTCGCCATCTTCAAAGGACATGTTAAAACCTATCTGTTTAAGAAATATTTTAACAGATTTTTGCTTTTTTTATATTTTTGGTCAAATTTAATCATTTTTAATGTAAAATCCAGATGCTGAGGATCTGGCTGAGGGTGAATGTGCTGGAAACCTCTCCCCTCTTATAACGCTAGTTATCTTATCATCTTATTTTTTTATATTAAAAATTGTAGGTGTTTCTGTAATTTAAATTGTAATTCTTATTGGAAATGTGTAAGTTTGTATAGTAGCCATTAGCTTCAAACAATTTTATTGTAGATTTATATTAATATATTTTAGTGTTTTGAATTTCTGTAAAGCTTTTGAGGCATTGCATAAGGCGCTATATAAATGTTATTATTATTATTATTATTATTATTTGATTTGTATATTTCAGGTCATTCCCGCCAGTAAGCAGTTTTGCAGCAGTTTTAATCTTATTCATATTTACATGAAAAGGCACCTAAATTATTCTTAAAATTATTGTGTTAGCTCTGCATTGTTATCGTTTGAAGGAGCAACAGTTGGGCAACTATCCTGACGAAGTTTTTAGCTCTGTGAATGCTGTATATTTCGAAAAAAAAATTTATTCTAAAATTCCGATTTTGAACCAACTAATACTGGAAATTTCCAAATATGTGTCTCTGAGACGCATTTGTGGTCTTCTTTCATTATTTTCTTCACAATGGCAGCATGTCATAAGAAATAATTGCACAGGGTCGAGTTTATAGAGTTTATAGATTTTTATCTTTACATCAAAATAAGCTTTTGAACATTAATGTGGGTTGTTACTTTTTAGATAGTTGCAAAAGGTATACTAGACTTTAACCTTGCAAGTCGGAATATCCTGTCTCTTTCCCACTTTCGCCTAGAAATTGACACGATTTTTCTCCCTCTGCAGGGATCTCTGTCACGGTGTCTGTCTGGACAATGGTGGTTATATCTTTGGAGAGGTACCATGCTATATGTCACCCCTTATCGTCTCGCATTTGGCAAACAAAAGCCCATGCATACAGGGTGAGTAAATCAGAGACTTGTTTGATGCACGTCTCGATGAGAGGTAGTGTAAGTATGGTCGCGTCCAACATACTTGGCTAATAAGGCTTACAGTTACACACGAGTCTTGTAGCGGCTACAGCCACTTAAGGGGTTTTCAAAACCATTTGCTTCGTCTTCGGCTCAAACTTGGCTTCACGACTAATGAATGGCACCAATAACATGCTTAGAAGCAAACTAAATACAAATAGTTTAACCTTTGCCTATATTATATCAATCATTATTTCTGAAGCATATAGCATGCATCACAATGTATAGCTCGAGTCCCCGCAAAGGAATTCCAAAAGGCCCATAGACTCTTGTTTAATTTCAAGCCGTTGCCAAGCAAATCGGACACAGCCACATACTGTATAGTTGATACGCTCAATTAAAGAAGGTGCGCATGACCAGCTATCTGCTGACACCATGTTGCAGAATATGAACCAATTTTGTCCATCGCAAATCGCAACAAGGCTCGGGCGCATATCGGTAAATTAGTCAAAAACTCTCCTACGTGGGCCAAGTCATATTTTTTTCGATTGAGGAGCATTGTGTTGGCCATGAACTTGGGGGTTTATAAAACAATACAGTTAATAATAGGCAGTTATTATATAGCGCATGTATCTACCAAGACTGGTACTGAAGGCGCTCTCACAGTATTAGCCCGGTCATTGGGTCCATTACAAATACTACCTCAGCTCCCTGGAGAGTGAGTATACATCTCGGTGCTGCCATTTCGGCGCAAAGCAGCTAATCAACTACAATAACCATCTCTGCCCTCACAGGTACCCATTTACTCCTGGGTGGAGAAAAGCAACGAGTAACAAAGTACCTTGCCCAAAGGCACACGTAACGTAGTTCCAGGCCGGATTCGAACCAACAACATGTAGCTTTACCTACAGATAACAAATTCAATGCTCCAGACCACCAGTCCACGGCACTCTAAAACCAAACAAAAGAAGAGTGGAAGCCGTGCACATGGTTTTGTATAACTGTGAAAATCGAATGCAACTGGGCCCTAAAAGTGCTCTAGTTTGCAATGAAGCGTATAGGCATCATTTTTCTAAATGGCGACGGACCACATAACTGCTTTTTAGGGGTGATCAGCTTGGGTTGGGGATATCTCCCAAAAGTTATTTGTTACCCCCAGAAAATCAAATATAAACTAAAAGATAAGGAAATAAGCTTTAATTTGCTGTGTGTCTCAAACATATCAATATAGAGTTGTATTAAAGTAGCTTTCCTTAATTGTATTACATGTACATGTAATTGAATATGCTTTCTTATTCTCAGGCTATTGTGGGAGTATGGTTTGTTGCTATCCTGCTGAACCTACCTGCAGTAATCTTCAGTAAACTGGTCACTATAAACAGTGGCACGGTATTCAGGTGCCATGAGGCGTGGCCCGAGGAAATATACCTAACAGTATACAGGGTAAGATGACAGACTTGTGTATGGACGCCATTTTGGTCGTGTTCCCTGAATGTTCATATAAATTGTTAATTGTTGCATGGGATGATGCCAGACTATGTTTGCATTCTAGCCGCGTCCGAATTGTTTACTTCGGCCGTTGCTATGCTGTTGCTAAGGGCAGACAATGACCGGTCATAGCAACAGCATAGCAACGGCTGAAGTCACAGTCACAGCCAAAGCCAACAATTCGGACAGGGCTTCACTTTCAATAAGGGATTACAAATTTGGTTGGCCGGTTTGAAACAAGTATGTTTAAAACAGCCCTTGGGCCTGGACCACTGACCTCTACACATGGACGGATCATTGTACATTCACGCTTGAAGTCGGCGCGAACGAGAAGTGCAACATGGCGGCACTCTGTGAGCCAATGAAATGTCCAGGTGTATAGTTCAGTGGATACAGTACGTATGACGTAATGTTAATAAATAACAAAATGTACAGGGTAAATCCACTGACCTCTACACCTGGACATTTCATTGGCTCACAGAAGTGACGTCTTGGGTCCGCCGTGTTGCACTTCTCGTTCGCGCCGACTTCAAGCGTTTGCACGGCAGAATATGGGCAATGATTCGTCCAGGTGTAGATGTCAGTGGTCTGGACGCGTTAACAATGCTCAGGTCCATGAGTTGGTTTGAAACATACTCGTTAAATACCGACCAAAACAATTGTATTCCCATTCATAAATACCTTTTCGGTCAAAAATATAAAAAAAAATAGTCCAGAAGTCAAAACCAGTTAAACATTTGTTAATACAAAGATTTTGTTCAACAATTTCACTTCATGTTTTTTAAAACAGGTTATCAGCCAAAACATCATGTGTTTTTTATGCTAAGCAAAAAACAGCTGAATACCAGTCGCAAACAATATATATCATTTAAAATAAATTGGTTTGTAACCGTGTTTTGGGCAGTGAAGAATTGTTGTGCTAAGTATTTCTTGTGTGCTTAGCAGCTCTATGAAATTGACTCCTGCTCTGTTTCCTTGGATTTGAATCGTTAAAATATCCAACAACAAAAAGAATAGTATTCCTATGCAAATTAGTGTTTGTTTTGTATGCGTTGTCTGTGGTAAGAAAAAACAGAATCAGTTCGTGGCGGCGTGAGATGTTATGAGATTTGGGACTCTCTACATATTTGGGACTCTCTACATATTAAGAGTCCCAAATGTTCTGACTAGCATAGTTCCATTAAACTTAGAGTATACTGTTTGCAACTAAACCAATGAAATTGTTAAAAAAATTACTTATGACATTATATTTTTCTCCCAATCCAGATGTGTTTACTCGTGATCCTTATGGTAATACCCCTCTTCACGATGGCCATATCATACGGCCTTATTATTGTGGAGCTCAGAAAGGGTATGCAACTCGGGCAGTGTATGGTAGATAACGGTACGTAGGAGTCCACTTTTGTATTCGAAAGTATACAGTGTGTCTCAGCATGAATGAAAACAAAATATAACGGAATGCAACAGGTGGAATGTGTAACCAACGTAGATAATATAGATATGGTTTAAAAGATACATATTTCCACTTCAACATGAGACATCCAACGTCTGAATCTGATATTATGAGTAATGAGTTATGAGTAATTTCCCAAGAGAGGTCAAATTGACCATCGGACCAAGTTTTGTTTGGATGTGCAAGGTGGATATGCTTTTGGTGATAAGCAGCTAAACGCAGTCACGTGTCTAGTTCATAAACATCAATGTTCAATGGCTATAACCACTATTTATTCTGATGCTAAACGTGTTTAATATGTAAAATGTTTACACAAATGAATTTTGTTTAATCGGAAAATACAGTTTTTGCAGCTTAGGCCAGGGAATCTTGCACACAGAGTTATAGGCTATAGTAGGCTTACCTTGGTCCCAATGCCTACAATCGAAAAACTTGGTCCCGTGGCCAATTTGACCTCTCTTGGGAAAGTACTCATAACTCTGTCACAACTAATTATCGGATTTGGACGTTTGATATCTCATTTTAAAAATAAAAAGGTTTATCTTTCAAATCATACTTATATTATCTATGTTGGTTGCATATTCTATGTGTAGCATTCCATTATATTTTGTTTTCAATTTGTTGAGATAAACTATATAAAAAGATAATGGGCCGTATGAAGAAAAACCGGCATTTGCTTGTTAGCAATTTTATTTTGAATTTACTGGTATTGTTTTGTTTTGTATATGATGGACACCGTGCAGATAAGACGAGTCTAAGTCTGGTGCAAAGTCATTTTGAATGCCATCCAATCAAACCATCGTTTGGTCATCAATGACAATAACCTCGATTACTTGACGCAACTGATAGTTGTTACCGCTCGTTGATAAACAATATACCTTTCGAGTAATGGTTATTTCAATCTCGGTTTCCTTGTTTTGTTAGACACACTGTAATGTATAGTTATTTTCAAGGTCAGGGCAAGTTTAAAAGAGAGAAGCAAATATTTAAAATTTGATTTTGTATGGATGTTGTTCGGCCGGAAAGGCTATAGGGATTGTTCTAAAATTAACACACAAGCCGGTGTATCTGGGTTTGGGAAAAGAAGCGTGGCACGGATCATTTCTTGGTCAACCATTCCTTGGAACATTATTCGGGTGAATACAAATGCTTCCACTTGTTTAGCTTGAACTTCTGTAGAGTGATTCATTTAGACAATTACAAGATAATGATCTAAAGAAAGCAATTGATGTGAATTTTGGCGGTATGGTCTCCGTGCAGGAATATTATAGAGGACGCCCTGTGGCCTTAATGCAACTGTTGCGGTGTAGCGTGAGTTTCATGAAATGCGGACTTATCAGTGGTATTGCGCATGACTAAGTCGGTATAAATAGAGTGACTGGTCACAAGAGAGGATTCAACCAACATTCACGAAATATATATTTGGAGTTTTAATCCCAAACTATAGTAATTTCCAGGCTATGTTTATTTGTCAAAAATTAAAGCATAATGTCTAAGGGATATTTCGTTAGGGTTAAAGCCCAGGAAATTAACCCTGGTTGATAGGAGCACTTTGAAAATAGCCATCAACGTTCCGAAAGTTTGTGTACACGAGAACAAAGCAATGTCTCCACAGGAATGCACAACTCTGTATACATGGTTTTGCACGTGCGGAGATAGTCATAATTACTTACTTTGGACGTGCATCATGGTCCTGCGCGTGAAATTGATTGAACAGCTGAGTGCAGGGCAGCATAGACGCCTAAATTTACGGGGCACGAAGTATTTGATTAGTTGTTTTGTATGCCCGTAAATTAATGGATAATGCGTCGTCTTACCATCACAGAGAAAGGAGAAAACGGCATAGCTATGAAGAATATCGGCGAGGAGGCCTCCTGCAGCCTAAACGAGAAGAAGAAGAAAGCCGCCACCTCCACGGCAGTTCGAAGCACCTCTACCAGCGGGGCCAAGAAGCGGGTGGTCAAGATGCTGATCGTCATCGTCCTGCTGTTCTTCATCTGCTGGACGCCGGCCTGGGTGGCCAACATCTGGATCACGCTCAACATCAAGAGCGCCAGCCTGCACTTCGGGCGGGCCGAGGTCACCATCTTTAAGCTCATGACTTATATATCTGCCTGCATCAACCCCATCGTATATTGCTTTATGAACAAGCGGTTCCGGCAGGGCTTCCTAAAAGCCTTTGCCTGCGGGCGGGCCCGGGCCTCGGACCGGGCCACGGCCAGCGAGAACGTTAGCCGGTTCCAGTCCACGCGGCGCACTAACATGGCGCGGCCCAGCCCCACAAACTACACCAATGTGTCCTCCGATTCTTCGGTGTAACTTATAAAGAATCAAGACACTAATCTAGTAGGCCACGCCCGCCATAGCAACTGGGGCCAATTTCATCGAGCTACTCAGCACACTTATTTTCTTAGCACAAACAAGTATTGTTCAGTAAAAACAGGTTACCAGCTAAAACTCCATGCACTTTTCATGATAAGCCAAAACCAGCTTAATATTAACCACAAACAATAATTATATATACACCACCTATACAATTCTTTTTGCCAAGGAATTAGTTTCATGCTAAGCAAATCGTTGCGCCATGAAATTGGCCCCCGGTAGCTTAATGCGTGCCTGGCCGATCACTTGCACAGTTCATTACAAGCCAGTGTCATTATACACAAAAATAGCCTTAGGAAATGGCCAAAAAATATGTTCCCATTAATAACGTACTGGGAGTCGGATTTACAAATTAACATAACAACAGCACTTTACCATGACTATGGTTACAACCAGTCTGGTAATGGAATTGGGGTAATATAAGTAAAACAAACGTTAAATCAACAAGTGTGCGGTAAACTAATTTAAAGTGAAAAATTGTTGTCGGACAAGATGGCGACAATTTCTCGGACCTTAAAATCATGCATTGCGATTGGTCAATTTTTCGAGGGTTGTGGCCTACTAGCTGGATCGGTCTATTGAGGTCCATAAAGTAAAGGTTGTTGAACCTATACTTACTCTGATTATATATATTTTTAAGAGGAAGTAAAGTAATCCATAACATGAAATAGACTTGTCCATAGGATGAATGCTATACAATGGTCCAAATTGTGATCACCATTTTGCACCACACAAATGTTAACTAAAATTATGTTTAAAAAATAAATTCGCCAAGAAACGATGTATCTTGTCAAAAGTCAAGCATTTTCATTTTTCAAATTTATAAACCTTGAGGAGTGTTTTACCATCTAAAAGTTAGGTGTACAAAACTACAAAGTTTCATCATTCGGTCGGAGTGTCCTTATAGTAAATTTGCAGGAAAAGTGGAGAACTTAAAAATTAGCAACGGGTATTCATACAAGAGGACTTGCTTACATAAAAACCTTTCGGGCAGGTTTGCCGTTCTCAGTTTAATAGCTATGTTTGACATTTTATCATCTAACAAATTAATTTTAGCAATCCCGCAGTATTTTTCATAACAATTGTGCCAATTAACTTCCCATATTTAGACGGGCAAAAATAGAGCAAAACAACCCAGCCTAAAGTAAATGTATGCAAATTACTATAAAGACAAGTGGTACAGTTTAAGTTGTATGTTGTTTTAACCCTGCACCGCACCCGCAAACTGAGCAACACGGATGCGCCACCTGCTGTTGTTGGTTTTTTTGGGGGTTTTTGGGGGGTAGCATTTTAATACTGAATCCCTAACAAGTTCTTCGTTAGAGGAAACACATTTAAAAAGGTGAACAATATAAACTATCTGAACGGCGCATTTACTTTTGTTCTTAGTTGTTTTCTCTAGGAATTTTTCGAAAGTTTCCAACATTGTTATTGTGCAATTGTTTTATTATTGTTATCAGCATTTTTAGTGTATTAATTTCTAGTTTATTTATCAATATTAAAACAATTAAATACCACGAACAAGTTTTATTTCTAGTGGATTAGGTTGTTTTATCTCTTTTGCTTGTTTTGTGGCGTCCTCTTTGCGGATCTTGTGTTTGAACAAATGTATACATTTGTTAGTAATTATAACAGAGAAAGGAAGTATTAATAATCCTTAATACTAGGTTTTCTTTATGGGGAAACATAGGAAACTTATTCGGGACACTTTTTATTTGTTTAGTACGGAGATTGTTTTTTGTATTGGGGGGGGGGGGGGAATCTGTAGGTTAATTAATCCTTAACAAGATTATCATTAGAGGAAACACAATTGAAAAGGTAAACATGATAAATTAGCTGCAGTTTAAAAAAAAAACGCGCGGTTTTTTTTTTAACTGGAAGACTCATTAGTCATTACTGGATAATTAATCCTTAACAAGATTGTCTTTATATAAAACACAATTTATAAAAGTAAACATGATAAACTAGCTAAACGGCGCCTTAGCTTTTATTCTTATTTTTTTTCTCTAGGAATTCTTTGAAAGTTTTTAACATTTTGTACGAAGCCGCGGAAGCTCCATTCCAGTTGAAGATGGCTCTTCCGCCATCTTATATTTAGATTCAACCAGTAATGACGAATGAGTCTTCCAGTTAAACCAAAAAAACGCGCGGTTTTTCCCCTTTCAAACTGATTAAAATAAAGGTGCCTCAACGAGTGGCTCGACTCGGGAACTTCACCGACAGAACAATTCAACAGGCCGGTCAAGTAGTTTGAAACGCCGCCCACGAACCATAGACTAGAGTGCCGACACAGACCCATACAACGTATTGCCGCGTGGGCAAACGTGCCGCCACCTTTTCAACGGCTTGCTCTCTGCTCTTATTGTGCTTTTATGGGTTCTGGACCGGTAAGTTTATACCCAGCACGATATGTGGCAGAGGGGTGCCCCCCTCTTATCCCTATACCTTATACACACTTATACCATCCAGCAAACCCAGGCAAAAATAGAGCAAAACGACCTTACATAAATTCATATTAATAACTTTACACAAATTAATAATTTTACACAAATTAATATATATATATTTTAAAAAAAAATATCAGCACTTCTAGTTTGTATATCAATACATGTATTACAATTAAATGCCACGAAAACGTTTTATTTCTAGTGAATAGGTTATTTTTTTATCTTTTGCTTGTTTTGTGGCGTCCTCTTTGCGGATCTTGTGTTTGAACAAATGTATACATTTTATATAGGTTTTCCCGGACGATATCGCAAAATGTGCACTTAAATTTGTAACTGGTGCATTCGTTTTCGTGCGAAATAGTATGAACGTTTACATTCCCGTTTTCTATTTAACAATCGATAATTCGTTTTTGCATAATGGTGCATCCAGTCGTAAGAAATCATCACCTGATTTCCCAAATGTGCACTGAATTTAGTATATTGATAGTTCATTTTAGCGCGAATTTGAATGCACACCCGCAATAATGTTTTCCTTTTAATTTATCAACAATCAATTTCGCTAAATGTGCAGCCGATTTTCTACGCATTTGTATGCCTGGTCAAGCATTGGAATACATTTATGTGTTATCAAAAGTAACATGTGGAGAATTAAACCAAGTGGTCTCGTCTTTGAAACTACCAAATAAATGCTATATAAACCACTAAGTTGAAGAAACAAATCTTTCTTTGCTCAGCATTTGCTACGATCGCATCATATAGCTAGATTTTACTTTATGCCCCCTAAAATGTTCCCAATAATGGCTGCAAGAGGGAGATACAGACGAGTCTCGGACGTTGATCGAAATCGACTTATCGATGCCTTTGAGGCTGACGACGCGGACTACTTAGATGTAGCAAATAGACTGGACATCAACTACTCATGTCTTGGTGGACAGTTCATTGACGGATAGACAATTCAACCTTGGGGTTAGACGTTCAATTATTCCAATTGTCTGCAGCTTCCTTTCCAACCGCACCCAAAATACCAAACTCGTTAATCATACTTCCTCTGTTAAAACCATTGATTGCGGCGTCCCGCAAGGAACTAAGTTAGGCCCTTTACTATTTCTGGTCCTAGTTAACGATGCTGCTATTGGAAGCCATAGACGTTGGAAATATGTGGACGACCTGACCCTCGGGGATATAGTTGAATATGGTGAAAATGCTCAACTTCAATCCCATCTTGATGATCTCTCAGAATGGTCCAAAGCTAACGATGTTCTCCCCAAACCTGCTAAATGTCAAGTAATGAAGATCAGTTTCCTACGACGAGTTACACCTAACCCCATGTTTACTCTTAATGACATATCCCTAAACAAGGTTAATCATATGAAACTGTTGGGAGTCACGATTCAGAGTGATCTCAAATGGGACATTCATGTTGCTGATATTGTCTCTAGAGCCTCTTGAACATTATTTACCTTATGTATTTAAAAAAAATATGACGCCCCCTTGGCTGACTTAGTTTCCGTCTTTACATGCTACATTAGACCAGTTTTAGAGTATGCCAGCCAAGTCTGGCATACCTCGATAAGTAAACAACTGGCTAATAGAATTGAGAATGTACAAAAACGTGCTTGTCGCATTATGTTAGGCTATCATCGATATCATAGTTACTCTAATGCTTTGGAAGTTCTAGGTATGTCTAGCCTTGAAACTAGGAGAGGCACCTTACTGTATAACTTTGGCACTAAACTATTACATTCCAACAGATTTAAAAATATGCTCCCCCCTCCTAAATTGAATAACACAACTACCAGAATACTCAGAAACAGTTCCACGTCTACGCTTGTTGTACCCAAGTGCAAAACTGATAGATACATGAAGTCCACAACTCCTGTTTTAGCTAAACTTTTGTAATTCTTAATTGTTTACAATATAGGTGCAAGTGAGTACTTTGTGCTAATTTTATACTTCCATTCTTTTTAACTGCTATGTAACATTTTTTAATTCTTGTAAAGTGTAAACGTGGTCACTTCAGCTACTCTTCTGTGGCTGCCTACCTCGTGTTTTAATACGAATAAACCAGAATAATAATAATAATATAGATTTTCCCGGACGATATCGCAAAATGTTCACATAAATTTGTAACTGGTGCATTCGTTTTCGTGCGAAATAGTATGAACGTTCACATTCCCGTTTTCTATTTAACAATAGATAATTCGTTTTTGCATAATGGTGCATCCAGTCGTAAGAAATCATCACACGATTTCCCGAATGTGCACTGAATTTAGTATATTGATAGTTCATTTTAGCGCGAATTTGAATGCACACCCGCAATCATGTTTTCCTTTTAATTTATCAACAATCAATTTCGCTAAATGTGCAGCCGATTTTCTACGCATTTGTATGCCTGGTCAGGCATTGGAATCCAAATGTGTTATCAAAAGTAACATATGGGGAATTAAACCAGGTGGTCTCGTCTTTGAAACTACCAAATAAATGCTATATAAACCACTAAGTTGAAGAAAAAAAACTTTCTTTGCTCTGCATTTGCCACGATCGCATCATATAGCTAGATTGTACTTTATGCCCCCTAAAATTTTCCAATAATGGCTGCAAGAGGGAGATACAGACGAGTCTCGGACGTTGATCGAAATCGTCTTATCGATGCCTTTGAGGCCGACGACGCGGACTACTTAGATGTAGCAAATAGACTGGACATCAACCACTCATGTCTTGGTGGACAGTTCATTAACGGATAGACAATTGAACTGATAAAATGATAGAGAAGTCATTAACAAAAACTAAATAACCTCAATTCTTCAAAATCCTCATTTGGATAAATTCCTAAGTAGCCTCAATCCTGCAAATTCATCTGATGCATCAACTTCCAAGTGACCTCATTCCTGCAAAAACCTCCAATTTGCAAAGATAATTTTGGAAGATTTGGGATGGTTAGGGTTAAAATAAATTTAAGAGCCAACACATAAATGATCCATTAGTCCCACGATACATTGATTTATTAATGATTTAATCCAAGTTGTATCGTGAATTATATAGCCATATGTACTTTATTGAAATTGAATGCAGAATATGCGAATTTACATTATAACAAATGAAATAGAATATTCAATTCAGGCCGTGACACAATGATAAATCGATTTGCTGCGAAATAGATTGCACACTCTTAATAATCGGCCACGCATACGTCAAACCGAAAGCCCAATCACGTGTTTGTAATCGTTTGAATGAAACGCTAAGCACATTCATTTATTTGAATTAAACAAAATAAAATTGAATGCTCGTTTTTGCGAAAATGAAACTCGGACATACGTCGTTCTGAAATTCAGCGCGAAATTGAATACATATTTTACAAATGAATGTTCACATTTTGCGATATCGTCCGGGAAAACCTATAATACAATGATAAATAATTCATTAACAAAAACAAAATAACCTAAATTCTTCAAAATCCTCATTTGGATAAATTCCTAAGTAACCCCAATCCTGCAAATTCATCTGATGCATCAACTTCCAAGTGACCTCATTCCTGCAAAAACCTTCAATTTGCAAAGATAATTTTGGAGGGTTTAGGATGGTTTGGGTTAAAATAAATTTAAGAGCCAACACATAAATGATCAATTATTCCCACGATACATTGATGTATTAATGATTTAATCCAAGTTGTATCGTGAATTAAATAGCCATGTACTTTATTGAAATTGAAAGCAGAATATGCGAATTTAAATTATAACAAATGAGAAAGATTATTCAATTCAGGCCGGGACACAATGATAAATCGATTTGCTGCGAAATAGATTGCACACTCTAAATAATCGGCCACGCATACGTCAAACTGAAAGCCCAATCATGTGTTTGTAATTGTTTAAATATAACGCTCAGCACATTCATTAATTAAACAAAATATAATTGAATGCTCGTTTTTGCGAAAATGAAACTCGGACATACGTCGTTCTGAAATTCAGCGTGAAATTGAATACATATTTTACAAATGAATGTGCACATTTTGCGATATCGTCCGGGAAAACCTATAGTAATTATAAGAAATTCCCAGTAATATAGGGTTGAAGGAGAAAGGAAGTATTAAAATCCTTAATACTATTTCTTTTATGGGGGAAACATAGAAGACTTATTCCGGACACTTTTGTTTGTTTGATTGGGGGGGTTTCTTTTTATTGGGGGGGGGGGGGGGGGGGGGGGTGATCACTAGGATAATTATTCCTTAACAAGATTTTCTTTAGAGGAAACACAATTGAAAAGGTAAACATGATAAACTAGCTGAACAGAGCCTTTGCTTTTATTATAATGTTGTTTTTCTCTAGTTATTCTTTGAAAGTTTTCAACATTTTGTCTGAAGCCTCGGAAGCTCCATTCCAGTTGAAGACGGCTCTTCCGCCATCTTATATTTGGATCCAAGCAGTAATGACGAATGAGTCTTTCAGTTAAAAAAAACCGCGCGTTGTTTCCCCTTTCAAGATTAAGATAAAAGTGCCTCAACAAGTGGCCCGACTCGTGATCTTCACCGACATAACTATTCAACGGGCCGGTCAAGTAGTTTGAAACGCCGCCCACGAACAATAGACTAGAGCGCCGACACAGACCCGTACAACGGGTTGCCGTGCGGGTAAAAGTGCCGCTTCATTGTCAATGGCATGCCCTCTGCTCTCATTGGGCATTGATGACTTTGTAATTCCCTTTTAATCCCATGTCACTCACCGGCAGTACAAGTTGAGAATATACCATTTAGCGAACCTAGCAAAGTGCCATTTCTTACTAAGACTCAGTCCAGACAAGTCACGCTATCTGTAACATTCTTTCCGAAATTTGCTCACTCCGCTTTGATATTAACAAGAAATAGCTAAGATGGTAGCGGCCAAGAAGACGAAGGAATGTGAGTCCACCGATGACCGGGCCGAGTCCAAAGCCGTGCTCAGCGCCGTTCGTCCCCGTAAGTCTACCAAGGGGAAGCAGCGACCCACCTACCGTCGTCACGTCAAGCCTCCGCAATCGTACGCCGATTTGATAACTATGGCCATTAAGGTAAGTTATGGCATGGAATTGCACATGTATGCTGACGATACACAGATCTATATCTCAATTTGCCCTGTTACGCCTGATGAGGTCTTAAAGGGTGTGTCAAGAGTTGAAGGTTGTATCATGGAAGTGCAAGACTGGATGTCATCAAATTTCCTGAAACTCAACGCCGACAAGACTGAGGTATTAACAATTGGTTTCAGGGCTCAACTCGCCAAGTTCAATCTGCCATCTCTGAAAGTCGCTGGGGCTGACGTCCCTCCCCAAACTAAACCAGTCAGGAATCTTGGGGTCATGTTTGACTCTGGGATGACTATGTCTGCTCAGGTGTCCAGTATCATCAAAGCTGCTAACTACCACCTAATAAACATTAGTAGAGCCCGTAAACTGCTGACTGTTGAGGCCACTAAGTTGGCAGTACATACTCTGGTGACATCACGACTGGACTACTGTAACAGCCTCTTGATCGGTATCAATCAAAAACTCAAAAAGAGGCTTGAAAATGTTCAGTGATCTGCTGCCAGAGTAATTTCTAACAAACGGAAGTTTGACTCCATCACTCCTGAACTCATTAAATTACACTGGCTCCCAATCTCACAAAGAATCAACTATAAGGTCATCATTCTTATGTTCAAAGCTTACTGGAAACTAGCTCCTGCTTACATCATGGACATGCTTCGAATTCCTCCTCAACGGAGACGTAGTCTTCGATCATCAACCTCCTCTTCGCTGCACTTTGTTGTGCCCAGAACCCATGGGCGGATACAGGGGGGGGTCCAAGGGGTCCGGACCCCCCCTTTTTTCTTGAGTGAAGAAAAAAAAAAACGAAAAAAACGGAAAAAACGGGGAAAAAAACGAAAAAAACGAAAAAAATAAATAAATGTATTTCACCTAACAAGCAACGTACATACATGTACACACACCACATACATGTATGTGTATTATTCTCAAACCACACACACAAAATAACAACCATATAGACTATGATTTGACCTTTTTGGCTTAGTTTTTCGAGCCGCTAGTTTGTTTATTCCTTCTTATTGCATTTCAGGCAATTACATATTTTAATTTTTTTAACGCTTTCATAAGCTTGAACGGGGCAGGCTTGCCCCAAATGCTTGGCTCACCACTGGGCCCATTTACTTGGCAGACTTGCCAATAAAAACACTGGAATTTCACCGTTTGAAGTGACGGTTAAGTAGCCCCAGCAGAACGAGTGTAATAGGCGCTAACCACAGTGTTTATATATTTGTCACGTGACCTAAATTTAAGCTAAATTTATGTAAATTACTAAACACTAAATTGGAACAAACACGCCGCTTTTTCCACCGTTTGTAGAGACGGTCGGAATAAACCCCGCTAGCACAAGCGGGCGTTTGGCGTGTAGTTTTTTAAAGATTAAACACAACTTGTAACATTTTATTTTAACATACAACTTTAAATTAAACTTACTTAATAACTATTAGGGCTTGTAATTTGTTTATTATTTTAAATGGAGTCACTGCCGGTCGCTCCCAGCCAAATCCTGCCTATGTTAAGTATGCCTAAGGTTTATGACCAATTAACCGTTACCTCATTTTACACGTAGTGTGAGTCAGTGTGCGCTGTTTTTAAATCCAAACTTCCAATACCGGTATCCATAATATACTCCTCTGGTCAAAATTTATTTCAAGTTATCATTCCAGCTAAAAATGGTAAATATTAGATTTTAAAAAAAAATGGTATAAAAATCAGGCTTCATATTGCCACAACATTAACAAAAAATAGGTAGAAATTGGCCTCAGATTGCGCCAGAGAGCACCTAATAAACCAAAAAATTTCAGGGCCCTTAAGCGGGCCCTGAACCCCGGCCGCAGGAACTTCGCGCTACGCGCTCGTGATGTGCGCTTCGCGTACATGCTTCCCAGTTACATGTACTCAAATTGTTACACACCCACATTTATTTTTTACACACCCAATTCACAAAATCCTGCCTAAGACCTTGGGTGGACCCCCCCTTTAAAAAAATCCTGGATCCGCCCATGGAACCCATTGTGTTTCCTTTGCTGATAGGTCATTCT
Source organism: Crossaster papposus (assembly GCA_037893245.1). Taxonomy (NCBI): domain Eukaryota; kingdom Metazoa; phylum Echinodermata; class Asteroidea; order Velatida; family Solasteridae; genus Crossaster; species Crossaster papposus. The sequence goes on along the minus strand of JBAIAA010000214.1, from coordinate 178,423 downwards.
CTGTTTATGGCCCCATAATCTGGAACAAACTTCCAGAATACATCAGAGACACCACCTCACTGCATACATTCAAGACACTCCTGAAAGCTCATCTTTTTCGGGATGCGTACCAGCAGTAATACATCTTCATTTTGTGCCTCTTCAGCGCCTTAGAGCAAACTTTTGATTTTGGCGCTTTATAAATATCTTTTTTTTTTTATTTGATTTAAGTTTGTTGTGTTTATGAAATATGTTTTTGTGTGTGAAATGCTAGGAGTTGGGGCATTTACTTTTACCTACCACACTAAATCTTTTAGAAAACCTCAAGGTCAACAAATTATTGGTTTTATTTTATTTATCATGAAGAAATGGAGGACTCCGGTGCATTGATTCCAGTGCAAAATAAACCATGTCAAGAACTAATTTATTTTGTTCCTCTCATTTGTTATTGTTTCTTTCAAGTTAAATATTACTTTGTTTGTTTTTTAGGGTCTCTGCGCCTTGAACACCCAGCAGGGTGGATATGTGCGCATTACAAATCTTATTATTATTATTATTATTATGTCTTAACTAAAGCACGTATTGGTAACATTCGAAATTCATTTTAGATTTTTTTTCTCATTTTACATTGTTCAGTTGCAGCTAATAACTTCATTTGTCTTTCCTTTCTCTGTCTTCAGTCGTCACCGTCTTGCATGTTGACACTCCGGGAGATCCTAGTGCACATGTTCACTTCCTACGAGTGCTTCCGAGGTTCTTACGTTGGCTGGAAGCACAGCGTGCGTCACAACCTGTCAGCCAACGACTGCTTCGTCAAAGTCCTGCGGAACAGCCAACGGCCGTACGGGAAGGACAACTTCTAGACCGTAGTCGCCTCATGCACGCACTGCCTCAGAGAGCCGGGTGGTCTTTCTCCAGACCATCAACCATCCAGCGGGTCATCACCGCTGCATCACCCGTGCCAGCCCCGTACCAGCTCCTCCTTATGGCCGGCCGATGCTGGCTCGTCCCATCAATCTGAGAAGGCCGCTGTACCGTACCTCTCCACCGCCTACCATACTGCAGGTGCCGGTCAGCTAAATGCCCCCGTCCCGCGATGTCAGAGTCCTACCTCAGGAAGTACACCAGAAACCGGTACAGCTCCTGTCTCAGTCCACCACCACCAGGCCTGTGACGAGTGGAGCCTGCTAGAGGACCTGTTTGTTCCCGATGCAGACATCGACTTAGCGCTGTACAACAAAGAATTCGAGTACGCCATTCCGCACCAGGTAAAAGGAGTTTTTTATTTTTTGTATTCAGACACTCTAACAAGTTCAAGTTTTATTGTACTTGTCAAGTATCAATTGCAAATTATTATTATCTACCTAAATGCTATAGGAAATCTACTGTGCAAAAGGACAAATACAGCTGAATGCGGTAAAACTGCGCATTTGTTTCGTAATAAAATGTGAGCATATATTTGTGTGTGTGGCTGTTTACTAACAAAAGCTGATTGGTTGCGATATTGATTTTACTTCTAAGTGTTATGTCACTCATGTCCCCCGCCGGTTGGATCTGTGCTAGTATAAAATTGTTTATGTTGAGTATTTATTAAACCTTGTTTTCTTGTTTTTCAACCAGCCTTCTGCACCAGCTCCAATCTACTCCGGCTCAGCTGGTCAGAACCTATCTTCTGTCGCACACGTCAAGTCTGAGTATCATCCAAGCTACCCGGAGTACCTCCAAAGCTACCCAGAGTACCTCCCAGAAGACCTCGCGCCCTACCAATCCCGTCACAGTCTCTTCCCTTGCTGCCGAGCTCCTGTGCCCTATTCGCCATCTCCAGAGCCCCTGCTTCACGAGGACAGCTACGCCACCGCCGAGCCAGAACCGGACCGGCACCACCTCGGCTCCATCGTCGTTTCGGCAATCCGTGGTAGCTTGAATCTTGACTTGGATGAATCTGCCCTGCAGGCAATCGAACGATCAGTCAGACTTCTGGATAGAAATAGACCTGATGATCTCATCGCCTGATTGGACTTTGTGAACTCTTACAAATCATTGCACCCGTCCATGACCCTAGAAGACCTCTCAAAGATTGCATAATTTATTGGTTCCCGTTGTAATAGCTATGGTTGATATTTTAAAATCTAACTAAGGCATTAAAAACAAAATGTTATGTTGGCGTAACCCGACCGACCCTAAAAATACGGCCGACCCTGGATATTTTTGTTTTCAAGGGACAACATTTAATGATTAAAATCTATATAAATCTAGTTATAAATACGTTTGAAACCATTTCTGACCGTTTCTCATTGTTGTGTATGTGGATTGTGAAAATATTGAACCTGGAAAACGCTATCGTGTATCACTACCTGCTTAAACAATTATAAAACATCATTTTCATTGCTGGGAGGGAAACAAAATAAATAAATAAAAAAAATCCCTACCTACCTACCCTATTTTTGGGGGCCCGTTACGCCAACAAAACATGTTTTTGTATGCCTAAGTAAGTTAAGCAATCCCGCATTACTTGTCAAAACAATTGTGCAATTTAACTTTCCACATAGAGCGAAACAACCTAGCCTAATGTAAATTTATACAAATTAATATAAAGACCAGTGGTACATTTTTAGCTGTGTTGTTTGTCTTTAATGACGGAATGATGCCCATTGGAAACAAGATAAAACAAGTTGGTGTGTAGCTTTATTATGTTTTTAAAATATATTTAAAAGACATTACTATTTTGTGAATCAATATTAAAACAAATAAACGCCACAAAAACTTTTTTTCCTGGTAAATTGGGTTTTTTTCTTTCTGTTGTCTGTTATGTGTCGTTTCCTCCTTGCAGATCATACCTATGAGAAGTGTATAAATTTTGTGAGTTATTATAACAATTTCCCATTAATAGGTAATTGAAGGGAGAAGGGAGTCTTAATAATCCTTATTACTAGTTTGTTTTTACTATACATTTTAGGGGAAAAACATATAGGAAACTTATTTCTGACACTGTTTGTTTGAAGGAGGGTGTTTTTTAGGTGTTTTTTTTTTGGGGGGAGGGTGGTCACTAGAATAATTAATCCTCAACAAGATTGTCTTTAGAGGAAACACAAGTGAAACATTAAACACGATAAACTAGCCGAACGGCGCCTTTGCTTTTATTCTTAATTTTGTTCTTTAGGAATTTTCAACATTTTGTCTTAAGCCGCGGAAGCTCCATTCTTGTTGAAGATGGCTCTTCCCCCATCTTCGATTTAGATCCAAGCAGTTATGAGGATTGAGTCTTCCAGTTAAAACAAAACGCGCGTTTTTCCCTTTCAAAATGATTAAGATGAAAGTGCCTCAACGAGTGGCCCGACTCGTGAACTTGGATACGCGTGGCACATGATGCATGCATGCACGGGCATGCTGGTCGCGACGTCGAAGTCTTCCCAAACAACGTCACAATTATGCAAATGTTACATGTTAATAAGCTACCATTCTAGGGGCGGGGCCGGTCCCCCAAAGCACTTTATTATTATTTTTCTCATATTAATTACCCAAAAATAAAACTGTTATAGACTGAAAATCACTCAATTAGTTATAATCTTTCATTTAAACTAATACAAACCACATTTCTAGGACCCTTTAATACTAGGTATTTCTTTTAGAGGGGAAACATAGAAAACTTATTCCGGACACTTTTTGTTCCTTTGATTGTTTTGTTTTTTATTAGAGAGGCGGGAATCACTAGGATAATTATTCCTTAACAGGATTTTCTTTCGAGGCAACACAATTGAAAAGGTAAACATGATAAACTAGCGGCGCCTTTGCTTTTATTCTTGATTTTTTTCTCTGGGAATTCTTTGAAAGTTTTCAACATTTTGTCTTAAGCCGCGGAAGCTCCATTCCTATTGAAGATGGCTCTCCCGCCATCTTAGATTTAGATCCAAGCAGTAATGTAGACTTGTGGACAAGTCGTTAAATGTATGTCGCAGTGATAGCGTTCAAACTCCCCCGTGAATCCTCGCGACACGGGCGACACGAGACTACTGCTCCCTGTGCTGCACGGCTTCGGTCTCATTTAACGACTTGTACAAACCGACAGCGGTTTGTGCACGGCCTATGGCAATTCAGCCGATTTCGTACGGATGCATCTGATTGGTCAATTTGGTTAAATCTATGAATATTTAAACGCATCGGGTTTAAGGACTGGAGCGGATCAATAACCATTCACAGTAGGCATTGTTCATTTTGATGAGGCAACACACATATTTTAAACAGATATATAATAATGCATTTTAGGAAAAGTTTACATTATTTATTAATTCAGTAAACTAATAAAGCAGTTAACACACAAAAACACACTCACAGTTGCTATCCAGTACAAGCATTCAGTGCATTTACAGTAACTGAAATTATTACTACCCTCAGATAAAATGGAATCGTCTCAATGTTCGTCTGTATGACAACCGTAATGTATATCGCGTTCGTGCTCGAATATATGAATACGTACAGCATTCGGGTTTCACAAGTCGTTAAAGTACAGTCGGGTGCCAGCAGCCTCGCGCGAGGGCGCGCTTTAGCGTATTTTGCACCGCGACTCGACATACAACTCGACTATCACCGGCCGAGACAAACATTAACGACTTACGACTTGTCTACAAGTCTAGCAGTAATGACGAATGAGTCTTCCACTTAAAAAAAAAACCGCGCGTTTTTCCCTTTCAAAACGATTAAGATGAAAGTGCCTCAACGAGTGGCCCGACTCGTGAACTTCACTGACAGAACTATTCATTAGGCCGGTCGAGTAGTGTGAAACGCCGCCCACGAACAATAGACTATAGTGCCGACACAGACCCATAAAACGGGTTACCGCGTGGGCCGAAGTGCCGCCACCTTTTCAACGGCCCGCCCTCTGCTCTTATTGGGCTTTTATGGATTTTGGACTGGTAAGTTTGGGCTTTCGCTGTGAATGGATAGAGTCAATGGCTAACGTCCTGACTGCTGCTGTCATCTGTCCGATGGGAGAAAGCGTTAATCCCCTTTTAATCCCATGTCAGTCACCAGCGTTAAACGTTGAGAATAATTATACTATCCAGCAAACCCAGGCAAAAATATAGCAAAACTACCTAGCCTAATGTCAATTTATACAAATTAATATAGAGACAAGTGGTACATTTTAATTAATTTTTTGTTTAATGACGGAATGATGCCTGTTGGGCGAAAAAATAAAAAAAAGATAAGTTATTGTGCAGCTTGTTTATTTTTTATTTTTTATATGCCACAAAAACTTTTATTTCTAGTGAATTGGGTTGTTTTCTCACTTTTGCTTGTTTTGTGGCGTCCTCTTTGCAGATCTTGTATTAAAAAAATGTATACATTTTATAGTAATTATAACAAAATCCCATTAATAGAGAGTTAAAAGATACTAGGTTTCTCTATTTTGGAAACACAGGAAATTTATTTTTTATTTTATATTTGTTTGTTTGATTAGAAGGTATTGTTATTGTGGGGGGGGGGGATTACTAGAATAATTAATCCTTAACAAGATTGAATTTAGAGGAAACACAAATAAAAAGGTAAACATGACAAACTAGCTGAACGGCGCCTTTGCTTTTATTCTTGATTTTGTTCTCTAGACATTCTTTTAAAGTTTTCATTATTTTGTCTGAAGCCGCGAACGGTCCATTCCAGTTGAAGATGGCTCTTCCGCCATCTTAGATTTAGATCCAAGCAGTAATGACAAATGAGTCTTCCATTAAAAAAAAACGTTGAGAATTATACATTGTTTGTTTAATGACGGAATGATGCCTGTTGGGAGAAAAGATAAAACAAGTTATTGTGCACTTTTTTTAATTGTTTTTTGTTATCAGCATTTCTAGTTTGTATATCAATATTAAAACAATTTAAAACTAGTACAAATTACTATTGTATTGTTTTGTATTGTTTTGTTTTGTTTTGTTGGACACGTGCACCAACCGCAAGCGTCAACTTTCTAGAGTGATGCGTCTACACCTGTTGTTAATGTTTATTGAACATTCAATGTGAGTATTGGTGTGAAAATAAACGTTTCTCGAAGGAAAGGAGATTATCTCTTCATGCGAATATGATGCCTCTTTGCTTACGTGTTAGCGAACAAAGCTGCAGTATGGCGCATACGCTTTATTACAAAACAAAACAAAACAATAACAACCGAAATCCAAGTATGTAAATTCAGGAAAAACGATTCCAGCACGTACACCAATAGGACGTGTGATACGCTCTCCGGGCGGTAAATATGATCACTGCAAATTGACATTAAAGATGGACTACAACGGAATAATGATAAAGGCTGTGTTGCTGTTTTTGTTCGAGAAATGTATAATGATTACTAATATATCATTAGTATTCAATAAAACTTGTTCCTTCATGCAAAAAAAACAACAAATTGATCGGCGTTCTACGACCCAGAAAAACTCAGTTTCAGCAAAAGCCTTTAACTCATGAATAATTCATACTTTGTGTGTGACGTACTACCCATGACGATTTACTCGGGTCGATCGTGTGCGTGCATTTTTACCGTACAATGCAATGCGGAATAACAGCGGACAAGCTAGGCTATATTTTGGTACAACTATTTTCGACCGAAAAACAGCGAAAAATGTCCGATAGCAGCGAGTATTGGGAAGACCACAGTATAGATGAGGAAGAGGCATTTCGTGGAGGTACTTCTGAGGACAGTGATGGCAGCTCTAGCGATGAGGGGAGCTCACCAGACGAGGGGAGCTCACCTGCTGATGACTCTGCGGCCACGGCAGACCCGGCGGTTGCCGATGACTCGGCCGACGTAGAAGCAGTAAGCCTGGTGGTAGTACTAGTACGAATTCTCTCGATGTTTGGCGCTTTCAATGTGGGGATCGATCCAGGCTTCAAACGAAACTTTGTTGTCAATCCCAGTGATTTTTTCAAAGCACTTGAAGGTTCAACACAGTCCTCTGAAAAATGTGCTGAACAAATCAAAGGCCTACTTCTTGCCGAGAAGGTGAAATCCTTTCGTGTAATATTTACGAACTTCACCCATTCCTTTGATAACGCAGGATCCCGCGGAAATTGCACAAAATGAATCTCTGGATTCTTCGAACAATTTATCGTGCATCCACCAACAACACATGAAGTTGGCATTATTGTAGCTGATAGTGATACACTATAAAAAAAAGATTCGTAAAAACTTCATGCCTCTGCATGAAAACGCATACATAATACACACGGAATAACATGGCGTCTTTTGTTTACTCTCGGTTGCTCATGGGTAGTACGTCATCACTTTTCGCTGGTTTACAAGTCCGCTGGTACTATATCGTGGATTTCATTGTGGTTTTCAGTGGATCTTTGCCGGGAACCAGTACAGGGCGGGAAATTTCACAATCGAAGAATCGAGGTCTAATTTTGTCGGTCAAATTGCAACAAAATTATTTAGAGAAAAACATGACCGTAACAATAAAGTGTTACCTGAACACAACATAAACAAGGTCCGATAATAAATTTAATGTGTGAGTTTTCGTTGTAGTCCATCTTTAAACCCCCCCCCCAAAAAAAAAAAAAAAAAAAAAAAACAACAACCCAAAACCCCCAAAACATGAATTTGGTTGAGGGAGTTACTGAACGGAAGTTTCAGGGCGATTTGAGAAAAAAGAGGAAGACAAAACAATCAATGCAGCAGCCAGGTGCCGAGATGGCTGTTATCAAATCCTCTGAGGCATGTATCGCTGACATGAACATAATACTAGGCACGGCTGGCGGGACGGTCCCTGCTATTAACGAGCTAACTGGATTTAACTCGTTAATACCAAACCTTAGCTGGCGAGCCCAGCTGTCTCCGGCTATGCGCCTATGGTGCGTTTCCAGAATCCTTTGCGGTTACACAATCTTGAAATTATGGCATTTCGATTTTTTATTCTTTGTAATCGTTTTTTTGTTGTTGAGAGAGAGATAAAAGGCTGATTGTAAAACGAACAGTTTTATGGTGAGAAAGACACACAGATTGTTTTCTTCCATAAGATGAAGTTTACGTCGGGAGATGTGAATTTAATAATAATGGCCCTTCACCCATGTGTATGTACACTATACACTGTATAGTGTTGTTCAGAGGGATTCTATTGGGCAAAAATCACAGACTCGGGTAGAACCAGCCACCTGACCCCAACTAGCTTGGAGGTCGAGTGGTAAGACATCTGCATTATAGAAAGCAGGAAGTCGTTGGTTCGAGTCCAACCCGAGTGAGGGATTTTGTTTTGTGAAAAAAATACCTCGGGACAACACCGAGTATACAGTGTATACTGTGGCGGAACCGGCAGAGGACCTTGATGGGGACTGGTCTTAATATCCCAAGACTCCAACCAACTCCTATTATCCAACAAATATATTTATTAGCCTCACGCAAGGATGAGCGGCTACCCAGACGCAAGGGGGGACAATTAACGAACGGCGGACTTAAGCTAGGGGCGGCTCGTTTGGTGGAAATATACCACGGTTTTGTAATTGAGTGATTAACTTTATGTAATATAACAGAACACTAATTATCTGGTCCTAATAAACCTCACAATACAAATAAACCTCACAGTGACAATAATTGGTCTTATTCTCTTGATCCAAGCTTCAATTATAATACTTAAATACAATGATCCTTAAATACAATGATCCTCACGTGGTCAACTGCACCACGTGCTAGGCTAACTTATACTAATAAACCTTAGTGGTCAACTGCACCACTTAAATAAACTTATAACTTGTGATAATCCTCACTGTGCTTATACAATATAATCCTCACTGGGCTTATACAATATAATCCTCACGTGTGATAACTCTCACACCTGTAACAGTTAATATAATTATAATCCCTATCCTTATGTGACAATATAAATAACGACAAAATAAGTGGGGTAATTAACAACGGGGTAGGTGGATTAACTATGCACAAATAAATCCAACGTGGTCACGTGAATTGTACTTTGGGGTACTTAACAATAATAACCCTTACACAACCTTGTGTAACCCTCAAGTGAGCTCAGCCTAGGAAATAGTAACCTTCCACAAGCTTAGGTAACCCTCGCACAAGTTTGGGTAACCCTCACGAGAACTCCGCGTAGGGAACAGTTGGCCTAATCCTTTATGAGTTTGGTAACCCTCGCACAAGTTTGGGTAACCCTCAGGCTAGCTCAATGATTACAGGATCGCCTCGCAGTAACGACGACTGGCAAACCACACAAATCAATGTCCCACTAGCCAACAAAACCTCGGATTACGAATATTACTCCCACTTGCTGTAATACCAATCTCGACACAATAATTACTAGTTATACCCCAGTACAATTCCACCTACCGGTCTCAACGGTGTGCAGCTTCTGCCGTCAGTTCAGCGCTACTGAGATTCTTAGATTGCGAACAACGAACTCAACGTATGACTCTCCGCACAGACGCTGTCTTCCGGACTACTGACAATCAGGCCAACACAACCCCTTTTTTAGCAGTCGGGTGCAATACGCGCTGCTGATTGGTTGCAGTTTCCGCGCGCATTAATTATTAACAAACTAGACTTCATTACAAGTCGGCATATACCTGTACCCTGTTTCGCCACAATACATACATCGTCACCGTTTCTACAAAGAGACACACGGGAAATTTGAAGAAGAACAAACTTTCGAGATAAACGTAAGATAAGTTTATCCTATTTTAAAACTCTTCAACAAATATTACTTTGCAACAACTTTCGCAGTAAGGAAACCTTTACATAATTCTACAAGAGGGATGTTGTTAACATGAACCCAGTAATTATAATGAACACGGTGTTTAATGAGCTGGAATTAATTAGTAAAGATGCGTGTCTCTTTGTAAAAATGAAAGTTCAAGTGTTCTACATTGCGGCCCTTTCTGTCCAATGTGCTTTTCCATATGAAAGACCAGACGCACGTGTTTACGCGCGCAGGGCTAAAAATGTAACAAAAATGTGTGGCTCTTCGTGAAAACGAAATCTTCCTTGACCTACTTTTACGCCTATCCGTGCAATACGTTTTGTACGCGTTCAATGGGCGGTAGTGTTTGTGTCTCTTCGTAAAAGCGCAAAACGCGTACGTTGATAATGGCAAAAACCAATATTAGGCTTTTGAATAATGAATTATTGTTGCTTACAATAATTAGGACATATCTATCTTCGAAAACACGCATATTGCGTGCTCTGCTGATCAGCTCAGTTGACAAATGGGAGGGTCGTCATGTCGAGAAAAAAACGCGCTGATAAAGGTAGGAAAACAGTTCTTCCTGTGCTATTTCAATGATATGCAGCAGATCCAATGCAATACGTCCGTCCCACAAGCAAGCCAAACAAAATGGTAACTTGTACACGAGATAAACAAGCCCGTTGGGACGATTACAGTTTATTGTGTTACACGTATGTCACTAACCATGTACGTTTGATAAACAGCAGCTGATCTAAGCACTCTTTATGAATTCGGGCCTAGATTTGTACGTTCGATCATCATCTGTGTATACACAGTTTAGCCCAGTTAATCATGATCAAGGGAAAATCACCGTTGATGAATTTGGCCCTTCGTGTTTAATCACCGGTTCATGCAGAACCACCCCTACCTCTTCTCAAAAGAGATCCTTTCACATGGTGTTACCTCAAATCATTCCAACTTGTTGCACAGCAGGTATATTAAATAATTGATATCTCAAATGGCTCAAGTATGGTGGCCCTGGAAGGACACGCATATCGTGAATATTGACGTCAATATTTGCGACAAATTTCACGTCTTTCACTAAAGTCGCGAATATTGACGTCAATATTGACGTCAAATTTCACGATTTTCCCCAAAAGTCGCGAAAATTGACGTCAAATTATGACATCGATATTCGCGACAAATTTCACGACTTTTCCCGAAAGTAGCGAATATTGACGTCAATATTCGCGACAAAATTCACGACTTGCCCCGAAAGTCGCGAATATTGACGTCAATATTGACGACAATTTTCACGACTTGCCCCAAAGTCGTAAATATTGACGTCATTATTGACGTCAAATTTTGCGACTTGCATCCAAAGTTGCGAATATTGACGTTAAATTTGACGTCAATTTTCACAACCGGACATCAATTTTGACGCAAATTTGTTTCCAGCAAGCTAGGTTTTGGCTAGTCTTGCTCCAAGACTAAGTTTTTCCATTTGTCCGGGGCGCGCCGTCCGTCTATGCAGTTCATCAGTACTCTGAAAACAGGCTTATTGAGGGCGCCCTTGATTGTCACGAGAGATCAGTGGATCCGTTTTAAAGGTAGGATACACCATTGGTAATTGCTTGAATGATCATGAATAGGTTGATGTGGGGGGTTGTATTTTATAGTAAATCTCGTTTAAGTGGCCTGTCCGGAGTTTAACAATTATGGATGTCGAAATAATCACGAAAAACAGCGTCTGTTGCCAACCGCCGTCGGGCAGTTATTCCTATGTTATTATTGTTCTTTCTCGATCGCAAATTTTGTTTTATAAAGTTATATTTTTCGGAATAATTACAGGATATCTAGCGCGATCATTTTGCTGGATGCCTAGAATCATTATTTACTTTTAAATAAGTAATATATTTCTTAATAATTCGGGAGTAAATTTTTCCGATATCTGCAAATTGTGTATCCTACCTTTCAGTTTAGTTCACGGGATGTGTTTCTAAACTTAAAACAAATCCACTGATCTCTCGTGACATTCGATGGCGCCCTCAATAAGCAGGTTTTTTCGGAGTTTTGATGAACTGCATAGACGGACTGCGTAATGGGCCATATCTTGAGAACAAATTAAGCTAGACCTATCATTTTTAAAGATTATTTATAAACACTACTTATCATCAACACTAGCGTCAATACACATACTCTTACTAGTATTGTAGGAGGTGGGTGAACAATGAACAATCACCTTAATTAAACTTGGGTTAACTTTTTAAACCACCCTGTATTTAACAAAAGGACGATTGAAAAACTTTGATTAATTTCAAGATTATTTTCTGAAAGCTTATCTACACTGACAAACTAAATCCTTATCATTTTTGTCATGTTATCATTGTTCATCTGTAGAAAGATTCCCTGTCTATCCAAACTCGGTGGGTACTGGAAATAGGACGTTACGGTTGTTTGACCAACCTGTACACAAATCCTTAAATGAAATCAAATGCCAGTTTTCATCATGTCAATTTTAGAATAGAAAAACAGTTTCTTCACATAAAAGGAAACCAAAACAATTGTTACGCAAATGTGCCAGAAGGCTGTAATACTACGCACGTCAATGGGTGTCCATCTCTCGACAGGGTGACAGTATTTAATTTTCAACCACTTCTATATCATGGGCAGATATTTTTCTCCTTGTATCAAAATTCACCTTCCTTTTCTTACATATTTCTCTTGAATATTTAGGACAGTCACGTCTGAAAAATAGTTGTTGAAGGTTCTGAAGCATTTGTTGCTTTATCAGATTCTGGGCGAAAGTGCGCGACATCAACGGTCACTGCTCTTTGAGTCCTTACTAGGTCAACATCTTCCTCTAGGAACAAGAAATTATGTTACCACAACATACGACATTTCGAGTCCTGTGCGCGTGCTACTCAGAGACTTAGATGAAATCAACGGTCTTTGGATAACTTGTCAACAACTGGGAGTTTAGTGTGCGGAGCATTAGGGAAGCGCTAGTCATAGACCATGGGACGAGTGCGATTATTGTGTTCGTTCGTGATCCCCAATTTGGTACAAAATGAAAACGTCAAAGTTCATTCAAGTTGTTGTTGCTAAATACAAAAATGACTGTTCATTTTTGCAAAAGTGGCACTTTTGGTGTATTTATGGCGAAAATATGGACCGATTTTTTTTTGTTTTACAAAACTTGCCGTTACTTGAACCTAGGCTTTGGCCCGTGTTAGGCTCCAGCGTTATTGCCAAACTGCATAATTGAAGCCAAAACTGAAACACAGTTTCATTTAACAAAATGACACTCACGTGACTAAACCTAAATTGTGACCAATCGGAAATACTGTGTTATGAGTCTTCGTCCGCATCCAATCAGCGCTCTCGTTACGCACAGTTTCTGACCCGGTGTACAGCAATCCAACATGGCGGCTTCTAAAGACGACGTCGAGTCTTTATTTACGTGTATTTTGCACTGTGATTCTGGAGCCAAAGGCAGGGTTTCTTTCACCTTTTTATATTCAAAGCTGTTCTCGCTTCCTCGAGTTTGCTGACAAATGGAAGAGTTTGAAGGGAAAACAGTCAGATATAGCGAGAGAATTTCTGGCCAAACATGACTCCGCGTTGCAGAGAGCGGATGGGTTTAGCATCGGCAGGCGGACCACCGAAACATGTTGGATTTTATCGATCTTGCTACGCCCGGTTTACGGACGTCAATAAGATGGTGAATCAATAAGATTAAGATAGAGCAAGTCACAGCTGTCCAAGAGAAACGACAAAGGAAAATCGTTGGAACCGGTAGGTGTTGCAGTAACGTTCAGGGTAGACTTCAGACTTCGTTCAGGGTGAAGCATAACACCTCAGTGTTTGTTTGTGGTTCCGAAAAAGATTCTGATGCTCTAATGATATTTACGCCATCAGGCCATATTCTCTTAACTATGATATTGACCTTATATACTGGGCCACACATTCGAACACGCTTTATGTTATTATAGTTCTGTAACTCTTTCTTTTGTCATTTGTCAATGTAGAATATGTTATGGAATGAATGTGTTGTCGGTGCTGTGCATGTTGTCGGGGGGTCATACTAATATTAACCGACAACACGCACAGCACCGACAACACATACAAAACATATTTGATATTGACCAAAGAGGAAGAGAACTGTAATAATACAATACAAAAAGTCAAAAGATTGTCATTCCATTCGAGGTTACAATTCATTTTTAAAATGGATATCTTTTTTCACGCGAATTTTTTTCTATATCCAGCATGAACGTTGGCCGCTATTTTGCCTTCTGGCTGCAGTTTGACATTATGATTATGCACGAGTCTATAAAATGTGGTTGTAGCTGCTACCATAGACTCATGCCTAATTTCAAGCCACAGCCAAGTAATCCGGACACAGCCTACAGAAACTCCGCGTGCTAATTTAATAAATGAAATTGTTGGATTCACGACAACTTAGCTACTCATACATGTAGCTCGTCAAATCTCGTTTATGTCAAATAAATGTAGCCAGCTCTGGCTAAGTACATGTATACACCTATCTTTTATCCCCTTTTTATAAGGGTGGGGGGGGGGGGGGTGTTTGAGAAAACATTAGGTGTGAGAATTTTTTGGTTTGTACAAGGTTACAAATAAGACCATACCGGTATCTCAGGAAAATGCATTGTACGGCAAGTTTGCATTTCAAATCGTAAAAATGTTGTTCAACTAAAGAAATGTTATTTCAATAAAAAAAATTGTGGGGGGGGGGGGGGGGTGGGAAGCGTGTGCAACTTTGGCTCCATATTTTTGTGTAGAACATTTAAACAGAAAAGAAAATAGGGACAAGTGACAAAATAAATTTCTTTTCTTGTAACAAGTCATTTCCAAATTCCATCATTGATTGTATTTTCCCTTCTTTTTTTCTCTCTAGATTTAACCTTATATGCAGTTGCTAATCAGAAGACGAGCAGCGATAATGACAGACCTCCAAAGAAGACTTGTGTTTACTCAGATCCAGTGCCAGCCTACTATCTAAGCCCCAACATTAGAAGCATGTCGTACCGGCTATGTGCATTATCTGCCCAAAATCGCATGGGTTGTGAATAATTGTAACATTAATGTGCTCACTTCAGTGATTTTGTGATTGTTATAATTCTTAATTTTAGAGGGAAAAGCTGGGAGAATTATGCTGGAACTGGTTTTCGTGTACTAAATGACTAAATATTTAAGACAAGTCAGGAGCATTTTTCTGACATTTTTCATTAAGTTAACTTCCACTATCCCTGTTCCAATGAGGGCAACTATTTTCAAGGCTTTTTCTAATTGAAAAGTGTAACCTAGTTAAAACTTATTAGCGCTACATACCGAAACATCCATGATGGAGTATGAAACATCCATGATGGAGTATGAATATCCCTCTTACTGAGAAAATATGGTACTCAAACAGGCATTTACACAAATTTAAATGTAATTTCTATTTGCAAATGGTGCATACAATTCACCATTTCTGTAATTTTAAATGTTATTACAACCATGACTTTGATCACAAACAATTCAGCTTCCCAGTAATGTTACAGGTCCATTGCAAAATAAAACTGTAGGGTTGGGGCAGGCACTATCACTCCTGGACCACAGCAACCAACAACGTGGGTACAGGGCCACAAATTGTGAACATTTATTTGTTAATTCTCAATTTTCATGTGATTCTATTTATTTTAATGTCACTTTGCAAATTATGTTCCATAACAAAAAAATGAGTGAGTACTGAAGTTTATGTACTAGTGCTGACAAGAATAAAATGACAAACAATAAATATTGTGTGAATCTTATCTTTTGATGTATTTCATTATTATGTATTTCATTACAAGCTCGCCTTGCATGAAACCCATTAAAATTCCTGTTGCAAAACACTGAGCTGATTGATCCACCCCCCCCCCAAAAAAAAAAAATAGATAAAAAACATTGCAGATTGAAATTGAATATAAGCCATTTTATTTATCAATCAATTATATAATAACACACTTAAATGGATCCATCTGGTAACCCATCAAGAGTGATTTACATTTAAACGGTGGTAATAGTTCATGTTTGTCACTGGCAACTTTTTCCTGTCATGTACATGCTCTATGAGGCGAGTTGGCTTGAGTCAATACAATAGGTTAACAAAAGTATGGGGCGAACTGGCTTTGGGGCGAATTTGTTATGAAAACTAGGCGAGAAAAACCAACTCGCCCCATGTTATTTTCGCCCCATCAATTTTTTTACGTGAAATAACTCTCCAAAGTGCCACTTTTGCAAAAATATACACCCCAAATGTTGTTAGGTATGCCCTAAAGATCAATTTGTGGAAGTTTTATCATGTACCAAGTTGGGGATCACGAAAATGTCTTTCTGAAAGGATTTTGTGACTTCGTCCCATGGTCTATCAGTGTTCACTCCCCGATACTGAAGGGAGGAAGGTTTTCCGAGAGGATTGTTTTCCTTTTCTTTCTAGGGCCCCTGTCGCCAACGCGGAGTCTGCGAGGAAGTTTGCGGGGCCAGTCATCTAGTATTAATCGATGAGGGCTTCCTGGCTTTTTACCGGCGTTCGTCGTCCTCTGATTCTTGTCGAGTATATAACGATTAGGACTGTTTGCGCTTGAAGAGGTCGCGGAAACCTGTATATAGATTTGTTTCAG
Source organism: Crossaster papposus (assembly GCA_037893245.1). Taxonomy (NCBI): domain Eukaryota; kingdom Metazoa; phylum Echinodermata; class Asteroidea; order Velatida; family Solasteridae; genus Crossaster; species Crossaster papposus. The sequence continues at coordinate 162,123 of JBAIAA010000214.1, read as the reverse complement.
CGCTCTCTGATTATGAATTATTGCTTATGGTGAATATAAACATTCCGGAATATGCATTGGTCAACGATCTAGAAGATTAATGTCTGAGGACAACCAACAAATGTTTTTCTGTGTGTGTGTGTGTCTGTCCTCGGAATATAAAAGTAATTAACAATAATTTTTCAAAAGAACCTAAAAACAAATGTAAACATTGGTTTTCCTGTTGAGTATATCCTAACGTTACAACAAATGTATAGTTTAGCAAATCTACAACAAAGTGAACGAAACTTTCAATATGTACATTACGAACCTGACTATAATGTTCTTTGGTTCAGTGCGTGGCACGCACGTACTCTCAATGCATTAGGCTCAATGAGAATCTGCCCCAAATGCTAATTGTGGCTGCAATTCAAATGGTGACTGAGAAAATTTGAATGGAAATTGAAATGTTACAATATTGTTTTCTCGGAATATACAACATTCACTAGAAATAGAACTTCATTAAATGTCGAGCACCTTTCTTTAGATTTTATAGCTCTTTTTCTGCTTTAAACGATAAATAAATGCACAACTGACAAATGGTCTACTATGGGCCGGTTTGTTTCACACAGATCCGGATGTGTGATCCTGCGGCTGGTTCACTCCATCAATTCGGCAGGATTTGACTGTGAACGAAGGCCGGACCACACTGATTGCGATCCAGATTCTGTGTTAAGCAAACAGGCCCTATATCTTTAAGCTTCTGTTGAAAACTGTCCTCGGCAATCAGTTTGTGTCGTGTGCTTAGTCTATGGAATGTTGTTATAGGTGATCAGCTCGATGTTCCCCAATCCCTATGTTCCCCGATTCGTATGTTCTCTAGTCCGTATGTTCCCTCATCCCTATGTTCCCCGATCCCACTGGCGTTAATTTCTTGGGGGTACACCTGACTATGAATGAGACATTATTTGACTAACAATGAGAACAATCTTCATTTCTCATTCTTCGTCAATATTGTTGGGGGATTACCCCGAATTATCGGGACTGATGCGTACCCATGCTCCCCCGTCTCTATGTTCTCCGGTCCCAATTCCAAACCCTAATGATTAGGGAACATATAGATTAGGGAACATAGGGATTGGAGAACATAGGGATTGGGGAACATAGGGATCGGTTAAAATATAGACTGGGGAACACGATGATTGGGAAACATTGGGAAACGGTGAAAGGTTTGAATTGGTTATAACATTGGGAACTTAAGCAATAACAGTAAAATAGGCACTTGGGGAGGCAATCCCATAGAGATGTATACAATCTTAAAACAGTCCTATCTTGTTTACCCTAACCCTTTTCTCTAAGATCTTCGAGATTTATGCTATTTAGACCAAAATCTGTCCTTCTTGGACACAAATAACTCCCAAATATTGTTTTTAGGGTAGCTAGACACTTAAGGAGACACTGAAATGTCTCCCTAAGTGCCACTGTCTCCTCATTATCTAAACACTTACGCTAATTTGTCTCCTCAAGTGCCTATTTGGAAGAATTAAGCAATTCCCAAACAGTTTTGAAGTCCAAGTATTACCGTTATTAAACCGACATTTTACCGAGTTATAACAGGGTAATGAGAGGTAATATGGGTAATGGTAAAATGTTTGAATTGGTTATAACGTTTGGGAACTTGAGTAATAACAGTAAACTTGTAGCAATCCCAGCATAGTTATACGCACCCGTGTTATATTACAGAAACAAAGCACACAAAGCTGTGTCATCGAGAGTTATGCACTTGATTCCTGTGCTGCATTTAAAAAAAAACAAATTAAAGGTAGAATACACCATTGGTAATTGCTTGAATTATCACGAATAGGTGGATTTGGAGGGTTGCAGTTTATAGTAAATATTGTTTAACAATTTATGGATGCTGAAAAAAGCAAAGTCAGTTTACAACCGGCGTCGGGCAGTGGTTGTTATGTTCTTTTTTGGTTTTTCGCGATCGCCGTCTGTCGATTGTGGATTTTTTTTAGGAAACAATTAGAGGATATCTAGCGCAATCATTTTGCTGGATGCCAATCATTTAGCTGGACTTTTAAATAAGTAAGATATTTCTAAATAATTCGGTAGTACATTTTTTCGATATCTGCCAATGGTGTACTCTACCTCCCACACACGTACAGCCCTGATAGCCAGTCTTGTGGCAGGCACGTATTCAATTCATTTTTCAAATTGTCAAGGTCGTCTGAGTAGGCTACTTGAATACATTATAACTTGTCGGCTTGCACGCTGTACGTAGTTTCCCTCCGCCTAATACAATTATATCAAAAGGCCTAATGGCATCATAGTGATGCCATACAGCTTGTTTAGTCAACCTAAAGCCTCTCAGTCAAGACATTCGACTATCAATTCGTCCGTACAATTTCAACTTATAAGATCTTATAAGATAAGATTCTTATGAAATTCTTATAATATTCTTATAAAATCCTTATAAGATCATTATAAGATTCTTATAATATTATTATAAGACTCGTTTGAGATTCTAAGAGTATTTCGTAGGGGGAGTGAACAATTAATGGCCGTACGTGCTTCACTCGCATGTACATGTAAACTGTACACGAGTGCGATCAGCGACCTCACGCGACCAGGCTACCAAATGCAAATTAGTTGAATCCTATTCACGCCTTGTAACAATTGTTCGCCTCTGGTTATGCTTTTCCTTGTTTTGTCGCTGGATTTGACCGCATTGTATGCGAATAGAAATTAGATTATTATTCAGTCCTTGGCGATCAAGTTCCACGATTACATGGATAGAAAGCTGGACAGTGTGGATATACATTTTTATGTTTGCAAATGGTGTATTATTATACCTTTAAAGGTAGGATACACCATTTGCAGATATCGAAAATATTTACTACCGAATTATTCTCAAACCACACAAAGCCACCTTGACACGATGATTTGACTTCTCGTTTCTCGAGCCGCTAGTTTATTCCTTCTTATTACATTTCAAGCTATCAAATTTTAACATTTTTAAAAAACGCTTTAATAACAGCATACAAAAGGGAAGATAATGCCTCAGCTAAAACGTGGCAGGCTTGCCCCAATTGCCATGCTTGGCTCACAACTGGGCCCATTTACTTGGCAGGCTTGCCACCAATACACTGTGGAAATTCACCGCTTGAAGTGACGGTTGAGTAGCCCCAGCAGAACGAGTGTAATAGGCGCTAACCACAGTGTTTATATATTTGTCACGTGACACTAAATTGTTATTACTAAACACTAAATTGGAACAAACCGCTTTTTCCACCGTTTGTGGAGACGGTTAGAATAAACCCCGCTAGCACAAGCGGGTGTTAGGCGTGTAGTTTTGTAAAGATTAAACACAACTTGTAAAATTGTATTTTAACGTACACCTTCAAATTAGACTTACTTAAGAACTATTAGGGCATGTAACTTGTTTATTAGTTTAAATGGAGTCACTGCCGGTCGCTCCCAGCCAATTCCTGCCAAACGCGCAACGCGCGCCCCACTGGGACGACTGGAAGTGCACTCCCCTCAACCCTGAGCCTGATGACTATGAGTATAACCCAAATTAGCACAGACTTTTCTGGCGGGGACAATTTAAACAAAGGCGGCATCAATGCAAGCGCGGATATTGGCCCGAAAATCTATCTAAGTCTGACCATTTGAACTGGGGATGAAGGACCGACGCGCCGATGCGCTTGCTCAGTGAACGGGCCCATTTATTAACCGCCCGTCGTTTTAATTTCATTTTTGACTGGTCATCAGTCGCACCGAAGTAGAAAGCGCGCGGAAATATATCTGACCAAACCACCCGAGTCTCGGGGTAGTTGTCGCGACAACCCTGCATAAAAGTACAAATTCGCTGGCGAATACAGAACCAATCCGTGCCGCCTAAATCGTTAGTGCCCAAATTAATAATTAGCATGGCCGGTGGAGGCCATGGGGCGCGACGTTTAGATACTATCAACAGTTAAGTTGTGCCAATGGCCTGGACCCCATCAGAGCCCTGTTTCGGCCCTCTTAAACCAAACTACCCTAGAGGCAATACATAATTGAAGCCGCATGGGCCTCAAATGATTTAACATTTATTTCCCTTTGGAAACGAGAACAAATGCCCGAGGCCCGTAATAAACCCTAAGAAAAGTCCCATAGCGAATTGAGGATCACAATGTATTGTTATGCAGTATCCGCATATTAAAGGCTGTGACACAACTATTGGTATCATAATTAAAACACCGTACAAGTTCCACCAGAAGACAATGCTTTGTAGCTGTGCACCGCTCCAAGAAAAGGCAAAAAACAAAAACCTGCAGGAAAACCGCATATGAATTAAAGGACAAATGGCTAAATGTATTTCCAGCCCTTAGTGCGACTCAGTATCATGAAACTCTAGAAGCAATCAAAGTGCGTAATGTGAAATAGATGGGCGTCGGCATTTTGTCATTGCTCCCATGCGAACAAAATAAGTTGGTATAATAGTCCATGAGCCAGCAAATTTATCGGTACCATTTTGAGGGAATAATTCTAATATGATTTTTGCAATGAAGAAAAATACAAAAAGGAGAAGAAAAGTATGATAGACTTTCTAAAACGGTAGCTTATGACTAGTTTTTGAAAGATTTTTACCGTAACTTTTAAAAATCTTACAGCCTCTTACTTTCACGCAACATGCGGCTGTTTGAGGAAACTGTCAATGTTGCACAGTATAGTTTCATACGTGATGAAAAAATAAACTAGCCAACACTAAACAGCCGTTGTAGTTCAACATGTGCTGTGTCTGTACGATGTTTACGTTGAGCAGACAGAAAGTTTGCGATGAAATACTCAGAAATGACCGAGTGTTTCATGAAAGATTGAAAGGTTGAGAGTGGTTAACAGGTCAGTGATGTATTAGGAAGTATTTAGGGCTTGATATATTGTGTTTTTGTAGGTGATCTGGATTGTATCCCCACCGCTGATCGATCAATGTGAGTTGTGACTTTGCTGGTCACTGCGTACGTACATGTAGCCTACACGTACGTATGCTCGGATCTTTTTTTTTTCAGTTTGCTTTGTATTTACATTTACTTGTATTGGGGTGACCTCGTACTCAATCTGACTCTTCAAAGACTGGTTATTCTCTCTCAGGAATTTGTTGTGTCTAGTCTGCCTGTACTGCTAGTCTAGATTCGTCCTTTCTTTGCTATGCCCCATCCAATGATCATTTTACGATGTCATTTGCTCCATCTGTACGGTGCTGTGTCATGGCTGTGTGAATGGTCTGACTGATGGTTAATTTCTTACATGTGGTCAGCTACATATTTAATCAGTTGCTTTCTCCATAAATTCGTACCAGTAGTCCCACTATCCTATTGTAATTTATAGTCATTTTAATGACCCTACACATGTCTCCTGCACTTCTTACATGGGTTTAGTCCAGAACCAAATGAATTTCCTCACTGCTTGCCAAGCATGCCAAGTGTCATGTTTGTGGCATGACAATTCTGCTACTTGTTCATAGCACATTTGTGTTCAAGTTGATACTCACTGCACACATTTAGTTGGCCTACATGTACATTGTTTGTAGGGAAGTCAGATGTCATATGTTTTCATAATTTGTTGGGGGTTACTCTTCAGTTGGCTACTGTTTCTTTGCACCACAAACAAAATGTCACAGACAGAAAGTGACGAGGAAGAATATGATCCTGAAATCCATCCACCCTCAAAGAAACCTCGCATGACATGTTCCAAATCCAAAGGTGTGACCAAAACACTGACTTGTATTATATGCTCGGCGGGAGACAAGAATGCAGAACTCGTACGCCCCAAAGATTTGTCTTCATGGCTCACTCTGCTTAATGCTGCAAAAACCCGTGCCTTTGAGCCCATTCTGCAGGTTTCATCATCTGATACATCTGTCCCTGACGTATATTATCATAGGAATTGTAGAAGTGCATTTACACTAAAGAAAAGTCTTTGCACTGTACCGTCCCAAGTTGAGAGTGATGATGGTTTGGCAGGTTGTAGTACAGAGCAGAGAAGGTCAACAAGGGAACAACTTGCAACCAAATCACGTGTCTATCAGAAGGTGTGCATTTTCTGTGACAAAAGCAGCAAATACATGAAGCGTAGCCGAACCAAAGAGCCTCTTACCCAAGCATGTGAACTTCGTGCAGACAATAAAGTTCGTCAAGTTGCAACTATGAAGGTGGATCATAAGATTTTAGCCATAACCTCACGTGAGTTGGTAGCTGCTGAAGCACATTACCATAAGACTTGCTATCGTGATTATACTAGAGGTTACAAATGTGATGATCAAGAAAATCTTTGTTCCGGTGACATAATTTCTTCCACCGTTGAACCTCCGTCATATGCCAAAGCAGAAGATGCTGCTTATGAAATGTTGTTCCGTCACATCAGGACAGAACTGTTCCCCGCACCTCACGTTGTTTCTATGATAGAAATTACTGAAAAACTTGTGAAATACATGAAATCACTAGGCATTGAAGAAATTAAAACACACACTAAGAAACACATCCGCCGAAGATTAGAAGGCGAATTCAAAGACAGCCTCAAAATATTCCCAAACAAGCAGGGCAAACTCCTTGTCATCCCTGACAATTTATCAATAACTGAATTGGCAACTGAGTTTGTGCAGTTGAAACAGGAGTTGCAGTCCTTTCTTAAGGATTCTTCTGATCGTGGTCAAGTTGTCAGTAAGGCAGCACTTTATATAAGAGCTGACATACAGGCATTGCAAAAAGAAGTAAACCAAGGATGGCCACCACAACCTGATGAGCTAAATACCGACTATGTGTCTTTCCCCTCGTCACTTTCATCCTTTCTTCACATTCTTTTGTCTGGTGAGAAAGTCGGCACACCAACATCACGAGTAAGCAGGCTCGTACATTCGTTGGCTCAAGATTGTGTGTATGCTGTTGGTGGAGGTTCTTTTGTAACAGCTAAGCACATTCTGTTGCCATGGGCTGTCAAAACACTGACTGGAAATGTTGAGTTAATCAAAACTTTAAATCGTCTCGGGCACGGAGTATCTTATTCCAAGTTGGAGGAAATTGAGACAGCCCTGTGCTTAAAAAAACTGGAGCATGGAGAAGACTCTGGTTTCTCCCTTCCCGCCAACATCTATTATGGTGTTCCAGTCACACTAGCTTACGACAATATTGACCGCCTTGAAGAGACCCTGACTGGTGGTGGAACATCTCATCGCGTCAATGGTATAGTGGTTCAACCCAAAGTATACACAGATCCTAGAAGAAATTTGTCACGATTACGTCATTCGTGGTCACGTGACGTCACGTTAAAGGTACAGTTTTGTCCCATAGGATTTGTACACGTTTTTATTCAGAATATTAAATTGGACACTTCTGTACATTCAATTGACTTGAGACTTAGCACAGACCTCGAACACCATCCCCAGTAGGGCCAAGAAGAAAGTCGTCATGATGACGTCATCAGGGGTCATGTGACATCACATTAAATGTGCAGTTTTTAAAACCCTCTATCTCTAGAAATACAGGTCCGATTGTGGTCAAACTTGGTATTCATGTATTCCAGGATGAGTTATATACGAAATTAGGATGACGTAATTATGACGTCATTGTTGGTCATGTGACGTCACATTAAAGGTGCAGTTTTTGGGACCCTTTATCTCTGAAAGTACATGTCCGATTGGGGTCAAACTTGGTACAAACAGGTATTCTGGGATGTGTTATGGACGAAATGTAGGTGACGTCATGATGACAACATTGTGGAACATGTGACGTCGCCTTTAAGGAGCAGTTTTTGATGATGTCGTGATGACGTCACCGTGTGATTTGTATATGAAATGTTGTGTTTTGTGACCTTTAAGCCATAATTATGGTGGCCTTGGAGGGACTACACAGAGTGTGAATATTGACATCGATATTTGCAACAAATGTTACGACTTTTCCCAAAGTCGTCAATATTGACGTCAAATGTTATGACTTTCCCCAAAAAGTTGCTAATATTGACGTCAATATTGACGTCAAATTTCACGACTTTCTCCAAAGTAGCGAATATTGACATCAATATTGACACCAATATTGACGTCAATATTGACGTCAATATTGACGTCAAATTTTAAGAGTTTCTCCGAAAGTCGCGAATATTTACGTCAAATTTGACGTCGATATTCGCAACAAATTTTACGACTTGCTCCCAAAGTCTTGAATATCGTCGTAAATATTGACGTCAAATTTTATAACTTTCCCCAAAAGTTGGGAATATTGACGTCAATATTGACGTCAAATTTCACGACTTTCCCCAAGGTCGCGAACATTGACATCAATATTGACGTCAAATTTCAAGAGTTTCCCCAAAGTTGCAAATATTGACGTCAAATTTGACGACGATATTCGCGACTTTCCCCAAAGTCGCGAATATTGACGTCAATATTGACGTCAAATTTCAAGAGTTTCCCAAAAAGTCGCGAAAATTGACGTCAAATTTGACGTCGATATTCGCAACAAATTTCACGACTTGACTCCAAAATCTTGAATATCTACGTAAATAGATAAATGTCCGATTGGGGTCAAACTTGGTACAAACAGGTATTCTGGGATGTGTTATGGACGAAATGTAGGTGACGTCATGATGACAACATTGTGGAACATGTGACGTCGCCTTTAAGGAGCAGTTTTTGATGATGTCGTGATGACGTCACCGTGTGATTTGTATATGAAATGTTGTGTTTTGTGACCTTTAAGCCATAATTATGGTGGCCTTGGAGGGACTACACAGAGTGTGAATATTGACATCGATATTTGCAACAAATGTTACGACTTTTCCCAAAGTCGTCAATATTGACGTCAAATGTTATGACTTTCCCCAAAAAGTTGCTAATATTGACGTCAATATTGACGTCAAATTTCACGACTTTCTCCAAAGTAGCGAATATTGACATCAATATTGACACCAATATTGACGTCAATATTGACGTCAATATTGACGTCAAATTTTAAGAGTTTCTCCGAAAGTCGCGAATATTTACGTCAAATTTGACGTCGATATTCGCAACAAATTTTACGACTTGCTCCCAAAGTCTTGAATATCGTCGTAAATATTGACGTCAAATTTTATAACTTTCCCCAAAAGTTGGGAATATTGACGTCAATATTGACGTCAAATTTCACGACTTTCCCCAAGGTCGCGAACATTGACATCAATATTGACGTCAAATTTCAAGAGTTTCCCCAAAGTTGCAAATATTGACGTCAAATTTGACGACGATATTCGCGACTTTCCCCAAAGTCGCGAATATTGACGTCAATATTGACGTCAAATTTCAAGAGTTTCCCAAAAAGTCGCGAAAATTGACGTCAAATTTGACGTCGATATTCGCAACAAATTTCACGACTTGACTCCAAAATCTTGAATATCTACGTAAATAGATAAATGTCCGATTGGGGTCAAACTTGGTACATACAGGTATTCTGGGATGTGTTATAGACGAAATGTAGGTGACGTCATGATGACAACATTGTGGAACATGTGACGTCGCCTTTAAGGAGCAGTTTTTGATGATGTTGTGATGACGTCACCGTGTGATTTGTATATGAAATATTGTGTTTTGTGACCTTTAAGCCATAATTATGGTGGCCTTGGAGGGACTACACAGAGTGTGAATATTGACATCAATATTTGCAACAAATGTTACGACTTTTTCCAAAGTAGCGAATATTGACGTCAATATTGACGTCAAATGTTATGACTTTCCCCCAAAAGTTGCTAATATTGACGTCAATATTGACGTCAAATTTCACGACTTTCTCCAAAGTCGCGAATATTGACATCAATATTGACACCAATATTGACATCAATATTGACGTCAAATTTTAAGAGTTTCTCCGAAAGTCGCGAATATTTACGTCAAATTTGACGTCGATATTCGCTACAAATTTTACGACTTGCTCCCAAAGTCTTGACAATGGTCGTAAATATTGACGTCAAATTTCACGACTTTCCCCAAGATCGCGAACATTGACATCAATATTGACGTCAAATTTCAAGAGTTTCCCAAAAAGTTGCAAATATTGACGTCAATATTGACGTCAAATTTCAAGAGTTTCCCAAAAAGTCGCGAATATTGACGTCAAATTTGACGTCGATATTCGCAACAAATTTCACGACTTGCCTCAAAAATCTTGAATATCTACGTAAATATTGACATCAAATTTCACGACCGGTCATACATTTTGACCTGATTTATTTTCCAGCAAGCTAGGTTTTTGTTGTCGGTTATTATGCGCACGCGCAGAATAATTGGGCGTTTGTACTTGCAAACATCATGCGACCGCATGCACTGGTACTTATGCACGATGAACATTGTAGGATTTTTGTTGATTTCAATCGTTTCTCGCAGTGTGCATAATATCTCTAACTTAAGGTTCATCTGTGAACAAATTTAAAAGAAGCTAATTTCAACTGATTTGGGTAGGTATGGGTATGGACAACTACCAACAAAAAGGAAGGAGGGATAGGGGTTGGTGATTTTTTTTATGAGAGGTCAAAGTTCATTGACCCCTGCCCAAATCACTAAAAATTATATTTTAGCAACAAAATATGGTATATAGATGATCTTGGTGTCAAAATGCACAGAATTACAATAGAAGATGACATCAAATAATTATTGACCCTTGGGACCAAATCCTGACCTCCGAAAATGAGGTCAAAGGTCACAAAACAATTTTATTACTAAAATGTCATATTTATAGCAACAAAATATAGTATATAGATGATATTGGTGTCAAAATGCACAGGATTATGAAAGAAGATGACATAGAATAACTACTGGCCCCTTACAGAAAAAGGTCAAAGGTCAAAAATAGACGTATTACTAAAATGTCATATTAGTAAAATAACAGGAAAATTACCATGAACAAAAACAAATCTAAGAGGCTAATTTCAACTTATTGTGGCGGGTATGGGGGTTATTATTTATTCCAAGAGCAAAGAAGGAGGGGAAATTCCCTTTCTGAGGGTCAAAGGTCTTTGACCCTGCATTAAAACATTATAAATTGTATCTCAGCAGCAGTATGTTTTTCATAGGTCTAAGGTACAATTTTCCCCATAGGATTTGTACACGTTTTTTTTCAACTAATATATCTTTGGCACTTGTGTAAATCCAATCGACTTCAGACTTGGCACACACATAGACCACCACACACACATATTGAAAGTAAGACCATCGAAACAGCTCTGTGTTTGTCCACAAACACATGTCTAGTTGGCTTTTTCGCAAATATTGCGAAAAAGCCTTTGTTTTTGTTCTGATTTTTTTTTTTTTTTTTTTTTTTTTTTTTAGTAACCTAAACCCCATAGACTTTGTACACGTTTTTCCTGCACGTCACTTTTAGTAGAAAACAAAGTCGTATTTCCATAAAACTTAACCCAAGTGAAGACCCTATAGTGCGCTCGGTCCTAACAGACATACGTCATGGTGACGTCATCAGGGGTCACGTGACGTCATCTTAAAGGTGCAATTGATTTAATCTTTGAAAATCAATAACAAATCAACCGCAAAAGACCGAAACTTGATTTTTGTGGCAATAGATAGAATAATTAAGGATCTTCATTTTATCTCGTGTGCGTGAAATCACGTGACCCTTCCTTCCGGTCCAAACCGGAAGTGCCTTATAATTTAAAAGTGAAAAATGATATGAACTTACTTTCAACGATGTTAGTGTCTGGCTAGATTGTATTTAACAAAACAAATATCGGCGACGCCATAACATGTTATAGCGCCCTCTAGCGGCAAGTTGAAAAATGGTTAAAATGAATAATCTGTTGATGTGTGTGGCGAAGTTTGCGGAAATCACGTGATAACCGGTGTATTTAATCAGCTTCATGCTAGGAACAAGTAGACGGGAAGAAAAAATTATGACGTCACCAGACCGGAAGTTACAATGAAAAGACTTCTTTTCCTTTGAAAATTCCTAAAAAATTAAACCTGACAGATATAATCTTGATTTTTGCTCTAAAGGTTAGTGTAAAAGTAGTTCTCGAACTTTCCTGTGTTTTTTTGGCAAAAAACGAACTTGGACATACCCTGCGGCACCCTTGAAATTTAATCGTTTTGGCCTAGGCCCATAAAGCATTGACCCCTTATATGTGCATGGCACACGTATGCGTGGGTGTACATGCTTGTATATGTACGTACGTATATACTGATAGTGTACTATGCATTGAGCGAATGTATCACTACTGACATCGTACGTGCATTCAAATGTACGCTCACCCAAGAGGACACTAGCCGCCAACAAGCGAAACAGGATGACGTCATCAAATTGCCTATGGAGAAGGGCGCCGTGTGCGACAGGTAGCTAAACCGGCTCTCGGCTACGCAGAATCCAATCCCATAGACTTTGAAAACGTTGTTTGCACAATTCCAAGCACTTTTAACGAAAAACAAAGTCGTATTTCCATAAAACTTAACCCAGGTGAAGACCCTATAGTAAACTCGTGTCTCGCAGACATACGTCATGGTTACGTCGTCAGGGGTCACGTGACGTCATCTTAAAGGCGCAATTGATTTAATCTTTAAAAATAAATAACAAATCAACCACAAAAGACCGAAATTTGATTTTTGTGGCAATAGATAGAATAATCCAGAATCTTCATTTTATCTCGTGTGCTAAAATCACGTGACCCTTCCTTCCGGTCCAACCGGAAGTGCCTCATAATTTGAAAGTGAAAAATGATATGAACTTACTTTCAACGATGTTAGTTTCTGGCTAGATTGTATTTAACAAAACAAATATCGGCGACGCCATAACATGTTATAGCGCCCTCTAGCGGCAAGTTGAAAAATGGTTAAAATGAATAATCTGTTGATGTGTGTGGCGAAGTTTGCGGAAATCACGTGATAACCGGTGTATTTAATCAGCTTCATGCTAGGAACAAGTAGACGGGAAGAAAAAATTATGACGTCACCAGACCGGAAGTTACAATGAAAAGACTTCTTTTCCTTTGAAAATTCCTAAAAAATTAAATCTGACAGATATAATCTAGATTTTTGCTCTAAAGGTTAGTGTAAAAGTAGTTCTCGAACTTTCCTGTGTTTTTTGGGCAAAAAACGAACTTGGACATACCCTGCGGCACCCTTGAAATTTAATCGTTTTGGCCTAGGCCCATAAAGCATTGACCCCTTATATGTGCATGGCACACGTATGCGTGGGTGTACATGCTTGTATATGTACGTACGTATATACTGATAGTGTACTATGCATTGAGCGAATGTATCACTACTGACATCGTACGTGCATTCAAATGTACGCTCACCCAAGAGGACACTAGCCGCCAACAAGCGAAACAGGATGACGTCATCAAATTGCCTATGGAGAAGGGCGCCGTGTGCGACAGGTAGCTAAACCGGCTCTCGGCTACGCAGAATCCAATCCCATAGACTTTGAAAACGTTGTTTGCACAATTCCAAGCACTTTTAACGAAAAACAAAGTCGTATTTCCATAAAACTTAACCCAGGTGAAGACCCTATAGTAAACTCGTGTCTCGCAGACATACGTCATGGTTACGTCGTCAGGGGTCACGTGACGTCATCTTAAAGGCGCAATTGATTTAATCTTTAAAAATAAATAACAAATCAACCACAAAAGACCGAAATTTGATTTTTGTGGCAATAGATAGAATAATCCAGAATCTTCATTTTATCTCGTGTGCTAAAATCACGTGACCCTTCCTTCCGGTCCAACCGGAAGTGCCTCATAATTTGAAAGTGAAAAATGATATGAACTTACTTTCAACGATGTTAGTTTCTGGCTAGAATAAACTTTTCCAAACAAAATCAGGCGACGTCATAATATGTTATAGCGCCCTCTAGCGGCAGGTTAAAAAATGGTTAAAATGAATAATCTGTTGGTGTGTGTGGCGAAGTTTGCTGAAACCACTTTATAACCGGTGTATATAATCAGCTTCATGCGTAGACCATATTGGGAAGGAGAAATATTTATGACGTCACCAAACCGGAAGTTACAATGAAAAATCCTTTAAACCTTAAACAATCGCTTAACAATCACCCGCTATAGATATAATCCAGATTTTTGCATCAGATAGCAAAGTAAAGACAGCTCTCGAGCTTTCTGTTAATTACGTCACGATGACGTCATCAAATTTCAGATTACAAGCAACCAAATATTTCTAGATTTAATCTTTGAAAATCAATATAAAATCAACTGTAAGAGATCTGATTTAGATTTTTAAGGGAATTGATAGATTAATCCATGGTCTTCATAATTTGTATTACATGCAAAAAAAACTGACCCTTCCTTCCGGTCCAAACCGGAAGTGCATTATAATTTAAAAGTGGAAAACGATGTGAACTTACTTTCAACGATGTTAGGCGCTGGCTAGGTTGTAAGTAACAAACAAGTTAACGGTGACTTCTTAAAATGTTATAGCGCCCTCTAGCGGCATGTTGACAAATGTTACGTCATATTACGATTATATTTGAATTATTACGTTTTTCGACCTTTAAGTCATATCTCAGCAACGGAACGTGCTAACATAACATACGTTTGTATTGTTAGGTGATAGATAGTTGCACAAAAAGTTCACAAACGTGTGACGTCATCGTTTTAATCAGTTTGGATTCATTTTAATCTGTTTAAATTAACTTAAATTCGTTTTCGATGATTTTAAATTATTTTGATGGTATAAAAGTTCAATTTTTGAAAAATTTAATCTAAAAAATTGCGAAAGCGAAAAAGCCCTATGTTCTGTTCCTCGAACAGACGTAGTTCTAGTTCTTTTTCAGACTCTTCTCCATAGGGTTTGTACACGTTTTTTGTTCGGACAATACACTTTGGCACTTTGTTAAATCCGATCGACTTGAGACTTGGCATACACTTAGACCACCACCCACAGATGATCCTAGAAGAAATTCGTCACGATTACATTATTCATGGTCACGTGACGTCACGTTAAAGGGGCAATTTTCCCCATAGGATTTGTACACGTTTTCCTTCCGACTATTGACTTTGACACTTTGTTAAATCCGATTGACTCGAGACTTAGTACACAGCTCAACCACCATCCTCAGGAGAGCCAAGAGGAAAATTGTCATGATGACGTCATCGGGAGTCATGTGACGTCACATTAAAGGTTCAGTTTTTAAGACCCTCTACCTCTGGAAGTACATGTCCGATTGGGGTCAAACTTGGTATTCAGGTATTCCATGATGAGTTATAGACGAAAAATAGCGTGACGTCATGATGACATTATCGTGGGTCATGTGACGTCACATTAAAGGTGTAGTTTTTAAGACTCTATATCTTTGGAAGTACAAGTCCAATTAGGGTCAAACTTGGAATTCAGGTATTCCGGGATGTGTTATAGACGAAAATTAAGTTGACGTAATGATGACGTCATCAGGTGTCATGTGACGTCACATTAAAAGTTTAGTTTTCCCCATAGGTTTTGTACATGTTTTCTTTCAGACTATTGACTTTGACACTGGTAAATTCACTCGACTCCAGACTTAGCATACACTTAGAACACCACCCACAGATGGTTCTGGAGGAAATTTGGCACGATTGCGTAATTCACGGTCTCGTGACATGACGTTAAAGGTTCAATTCCCCCCCCCCATAGGTTTTGTACACGTTTTTCTTTAGACTATTGACTTTGACACTTTCGTAAATTTGATCGACTTGAGACCTAGCACACACTTCGACCACCATCCCCAGGAGGGCCAAGAGAAAACTTGTGATGATGAAGTCATCGTGGGTCATGTGACGTCACTTTAAAGGTTTAGTTTTTTTAATAGCATTTGTACACGTTTTGTTCAAGCAATATATTTGGCACTTTGGTAAATCCGACCGATTTCAGACTTGATACACACTAGACCACCACCCACATATTGAAAGCCATTTTAGACATCCGAAACAGCTCTGTGTTTGTCCACAAACACATGTCTAGTTTTTTCTTTTTCTCCTTCAGACTTTTCCCATAGGGTTTGTACACGTTTTTTGTTCGGACAATACACTTTGACACTTTGGTAAATCCGATCGACTTGAGCCTTGGCATACACTTAGACCACCACCCACAGATGATCCTAGAAGAAATTCGTCACGGTTACGTCATTCGTGGTCACGTGACGTCACGTTAAAGGTTCAATATTTTTTCCCATAGGATTTGTACACGTTTTTCTTCAAAATATTGAATTTGACACTTCTGTAAATTCGATCGACTTGAGACTTAGCACAGACCTCGACCGCCATCCTTAGGAGGGCCAAGAGAAAAATAATCAATATGACGTCATCGCGGGTCATGTGACGTCACATTAAAGGTGTAGTTTTTAAGACCCTCTAACTCTGAAAGTACAAGTCCGGTTGGGGTCAAACTTGGTTTGCAAGTATTCGAGGATGTGTTATAGACGAAAATTAAGATGACGTAATTATGACATCATCGGGTGTCATGTGACGTCACATTAAAGGTTTAATTTTCTCCATAGGTTTTGTACACGTTTTTCTTCAGACTATTGAATTTGACAATTTGGTAAATCCGATCGACTTCAGACTTAGCACACACCTCGACCACCATACCCAGGAGGGCCAAGGGGAAAATCGTCAGGATAACGTCATCGTGGGTCATGTGACGTCACATTAAAGGGGCAGATTTTAGGACCCTCTATCTCTGGAAGTACATGTCTGATTGGGGTCAAGCTTGGTATGCAAGTATTCCAGGATGTGTTACAGACGAAAATTAAGATGACATCATGATGACATCATCGGGTGTCATGTGACGTCACATTAAAGGTGCAGTTTTTCCCATAGGATTTGTACACGTATTTTTCAACTGATATATCTTGGGAAAATTGGCAAATCCAATCGATTTCAGACTTGGCACACACATAATGAAAGTCATCTTAGACATCCGAAACAGCTCTGTGTTTGTCCACAAACACATGTCTAGTTTTTTTGGGTTTTTTTCAGACTTTTCTTCATAGGATTTGCACACGTTTGTTCAGACAGGTCACTTAGGTACTTTGGTAAATCCGATCGACTTGAGACTTGGCATACATTTAGACAACCACCCAAGGACGGTCCTAGAAGAAATTCGTCGCGATTGCGTCATTCAAGGTCACGGGGCGTCACGTTAAAAGTTCAATATTTCCCCCATAGGTTTTGTACACGTTTTTCTTTAGACTATTGACTTTTACACTTTAGTAAATCCGACCGACTTGAGACTTGGCACACACTTAGACCACCATCCACATACGGTTCTATTAGAAATTCGGTACGATTACATCATTCAAGGTCACGGGGCGTCACGTTAAAGGTTCAATTTTCCCCCATAGGTTTTGTAAACGTTTTTTTTTTAGACTATTGACTTTGACACTAGTAAATCTGATCGACTTGAGACTTGGCACACACAAAAGACCACCACATACATATTGAAAGTAACTTGAGACACTCGAAACAGCTCTGTGTTTGTCCACAAACACATGTCTATTTTTTATTTTTTTCCCACTTTCAGACTTTTTCTCATAGGATTTGTACACGTTTCGTTCAGCCAATACACTTTGACACTTTTGTAAATCCGATCGACTTGAAACTTAGCATACAATACGAACACCACCCACATAAGGTCCTAGAAGAAATTCGTCGCGATTACGTCATTCATGGTCACGTGACGTCAAGTTAATTTTCCCAATAGGTTTTGTACACGTTTTTCTTCAGACTATTGACTTTGACACTTTAGTAAATCCGATTGACCTAAAAGTTAGCACACACCTCAACCACCATCCTCAGAAGGGCCAATATGAAAATCGCCATGATGACGTCATCGGGGGCCATGTGACGTCACATTAAAGGTTCAGTTTTTAGGACCCTCTATCTCTGGAAGTACAAGTCCGATTAGTGTCAAACTTGGTATACAGGTATTCCAGGATGTGTTATATACGAATATTAAGGTGACGTCATAATGACGTCATGTGACGTCACATAACAGATGTAGTTTTCCCCAAAAGATTTGTACACGTTTTTTCACCCGATATATATTTGGCACTTTGGTAAATCCGATCGACTTCAGACTTGGCTAGCTACTCTTAGCATACTACCCACAGATGATCCTATACGAAATTCGTCACGATTATGTCATTCGTGGTCACGTGACATCACGTTAAAGGTTCAGTTCTTTCCCCATTGGTTTTGTACACGTTTTTCTTCAGACTATTGACTTTGACACTTTGGTAAATCCGATCGACTTCCGACTTAGCACACACTTCGATCACCATCCCCAGGAGGGCCAAGATAAAAATCGTCATGATGACGTCATAGGGGGTCATGTGACGTCACATTAAAGGTGCAGTTTTTTGGACCCTCTATCTCTGGAAGTACAGGTCCGATTGTGCTCAAACTTGGTTTACAGACTAATCGGACTTGTACATCCAGAGAAAGAGGGTCCTAAAAACCGAACCTTTAATATGACGTCACATGACCCCCGATGACGTCATCATGCCGATTTTCATATTGGGCTTTCTGAGGATGGTGGTTGAGGTGTGTGCTAACTTTTAGGTCAATCGGATTTACTAAAGTGTTAAAGTCAATAATTTGGAGGAAAACGTGTACAAAACCTATGGGGAAAAATTGCACCTTCAACGTGACGCGGTGGCCAAGTGGTAAGGCGTCTGTTTCGTAAACAGAAGATCGAGGGTTCGAATACCTCTCGTGCCAATTATTGTTAAAGTTGAATAACACGAATTTTAGATTCTTAAACAGAATATCTGGGGTTCAGACCACTCTCATTCTTTTTTATTTGTAATGCTAAATATCAATAATTAATGAGAACAAGTGTTGATGTATTTGTTTATTAACCTTGAGGCGCGGTGGCCAAGTGGTAAGGCGTCTGTTTCGTAAACAGAAGATCGAGGTTTCGAACCCCTCTCGCGCCTTCTTTTTAAAACCATTTTAAGCTGAATAACATGAATTACAACGACTTGATATTAGAAAGTGTTCATTTATTAGTTCATTAACGGCGAGGAGCTGTGGCCAAGTTGTAAGTCGTCTATCTCGTGAACAGAAGCTAAGGGGTTCGAATCCCTCTGGTGCCAATTATTGTTAAAGTTGAATAACACGAATTCATAGATTCGTAAACAGAATATCTGGGGTTCAGACCACTCTCATTCTTTTTATTTGTAATGCTAAATATCAATAATTATTGAGAACAAGTGTTGATGTATTTGTTTATTAACCTTGAGGCGCGGTGGCCAAGTGGTAAGGCGTCTGTTTCGTAAACAGAAGATCGAGGGTTCGAACCCCTCTCGCGCCTGGTTTTTAAAACCATTTTAAGCTGAATAACATGAATTACAACGACTTGATATTAGAAAGTGTTCATTTATGAGTTCATTAACGGCGAGGAGCTGTGGCCAAGTTGTAAGTCGACTATCTCGAGAACAGAAGCTAGAGGGTTCGAATACATCTCGTGCCAATTAATGTTAAAGTTGAAAAACACGAATTTATAGATTCGTAAACAGAATATCTGGGCTTCAGACCACTCTCATGCCTTTTATTTGTAATGCTAAATATTAATAATTAATGAGAAAAAGTGTTGATGTATTGGTTTATTAACATTGATGCGCGGTGGCCAAGTGGTAAGGCGTCTGTTTCGTAAACAGAAGATCGAGGGTTCGAACCCCTCTCGCGCCTGTTTTTTAAAACCATTTTAAGCTAAATAACATGAATTACAACGACTCGATATTAGAAAGTGTTCATTTATGAGTTCATTAACGGCGAGGAGCTGTGGCCAAGTTGTAAGTCGACTATCTCGTGAACAGAATCTAAAGGGTTCGAATCCCTCTCGTGCCAATTATTGTTAAAGTTGAATAACACGAATTTATAGATTATAGATTCATAAACAGAATATCTGGGCTTCAGAACTCTCTGATGCCTTTTATTTGTAATGCTAAATATTAATAATTAATGAGAAAAAGTGTTGGTGTATTTGTTTATTAACCTTGAGGCGTGGTGGCCAAGTGGTATGGCGTCTGTTTCGTAAACAGAAGATCGAGGGTTCGAACCCCTCTCGCGCCTTGTTTTTAAAACAATTTTAAGCTAATTAACATGAATTATAAGAACTTGCTTTTAGAAAGTGTTCATGTATGAGTTCATTAACGGTGAGGAGCTGTGGCCAAGTTGTAAGTCGTCTATCTCGTGAACAGAAACTAAAGTGTTCGAATCCCTCTCGTGCCAATTATTGTTAAAGTTGAATAACACGAATTTATAGATTCGTAAACAGAATATCTGGGCTTCACACCACTCTCATTCTTTTTATTTGTAATGCTAAATATTAATAATTAATGAGAAAAAGTGTTGATGTATTGGTTTATTAACATTGATGCGCGGTGGCCAAGTGGTAAGGCGTCTGTTTCGTAAACAGAAGATCGAGGGTTCGAACCCCTCTCGCGCCTGGTTTTTAAAACCATTTTAAGCTGAATAACATGAATTACAACGACTTGATATTAGAAAGTGTTCATTTATGAGTTCATTAACGGCGAGGAGCTGTGGCCAAGTTGTAAGTCGACTATCTCGAGAACAGAAGCTAGAGGGTTCGAATACATCTCGTGCCAATTAATGTTAAAGTTGAAAAACACGAATTTATAGATTCGTAAACAGAATATCTGGGCTTCAGACCACTCTCATGCCTTTTATTTGTAATGCTAAATATCAATAATTAATGAGAACAAGTGTTGATGTATTCGTTTATTAACCCTGAGGCGCGGTGGCCAAGTGGTAGGGCGTCTGTTTCGTAAACAGAAGATCGAGGGTTCGAAACCCTCTCGCGCCTTGTTTTTAAAACAATTTTAAGCTAAATAACATGAATTACAAGAACTTAATTTTAGAAAGTGTTCATGTATGAGTTCATTAATGGCGAGGAGCTGTGGCCAAGTTGTAAGTCGTCTATCTCGTGAACAGAAGCTAGAGGGTTCGAATACCTCTCGTGCCAATTATTGTTAAAGTTGAATAACACGAATTTATAGATTCTTAAACAGAATATCTGGGGTTCAGACCACTCTCATTCTTTTTTATTTGTAATGCTAAATATCAATAATTAATGAGAACAAGTGTTGATGTATTTGTTTATTAACCTTGAGGCGCGGTGGCCAAGTGGTAAGGCGTCTGTTTCGTAAACAGAAGATCGAGGGTTCGAACCCGTCCCGCGCTTTATTTAAAAACAAATTTAAGCTAATTAACATGAATGAATTACAAGAATTTGTTTTTAGAAAGTGTTCATGTATGAGTTCATTAACGGCGAGGAGCTGTGGCCAAGTTGTAAGTCGTCTATCTCGTGAACAGAAGCTAGAGGGTTCGAATACCTCTCGTGCAAATTATTGTTAAAGTTGAATAACACGAATTTATAGATTCGTAAACAGAATATCTGGGCTTCAGACCACTCTCATGCCTTTTATTTGTAATGGTAAATATGATGAAATAATTAGAAAAAGTGTTGATGTATTTGTTTATTAACCTTGAGGCGCGGTGGCCAAGTGGTAAGGCGTCTGTTTCGTAAACAGAAGATCGAGGGTTCGAACCCCTCTCGCGCATTCTTTTTAAAACCATTTTAAGCTGAATAACATGAATTACAACGACTTGATATTAGAAAGTGTTCATTTATGAGTTCATTAACGGCGAGGAGCTGTGGCCAAGTTGTAAGTCGTCTATCTCGTGAACAGAAGCTAAAGGGTTCGAATCCCACTCGTGCCAATTATTGTTAAAGTTGAATAACACGAATTTATAGATTCGTAAGCAGAATATCTGGGCTTCAGAACCCTCTGATGCCTTTTATTTGTAATGCTAAATATTAATAATTAATAAGAAAAAGTGTTGATGTATTCGTTTATTAACCTTGAGGCGCGGTGGCCAAGTGGTAAGGTGTCTGTTTTGTAAACAGAAGATCGAGGGTTCGAACCCCTCCCGCGCATTCTTTTTAAAACCATTTTAAGCTGAATAACATGAATTACAACGACTTGATATTAGAAAGTGTTCATTTATGAGTTCATCAACGGCGAGGAGCTGTGGCCAAGTTGTAAGTCGTCTATCTCGTGAACAGAAGCTAAAGGGTTCGAATCCCTCTCGTGCCAATTATTGTTAAAGTTGAATAACACGAATTTATAGATTCGTAAACAGAATATCTGGGCTTCATACCACTCTCATGCCTTTTATTTGTAATGGTAAATATGATGAAATAATTAGAAAAAGTGTTGATGTATTCGTTTATTAACCTTGAGGCGCGGTGGCCAAGTGGTAAGGTGTCTGTTTTGTAAACAGAAGATCGAGGGTTCGAACCCCTCCCGCGCATTCTTTTTAAAACCATTTTAAGCTGAATAACATGAATTACAACGACTTGATATTAGAAAGTGTTCATTTATGAGTTCATCAACGGCGAGGAGCTGTGGCCAAGTTGTAAGTCGTCTATCTCGTGAACAGAAGCTAAAGGGTTCGAATCCCTCTCGTGCCAATTATTGTTAAAGTTGAATAACACGAATTCATAGATTCGTAAACAGAATATCTGGGCTTCAGAACTCTCTGATGCCTTTTATTTGTAATGCTAAATATTAATAATTAAGGAGAAAAAGTGTTGGTGTATTTGTTTATTAACCTTGAGGCGCGGTGGCCAAGTGGTAAGGCGTCTGTTTCGTAAACAGAAGATCGAGGGTTCGAACCCCTCTCGCGCCTTGTTTTTAAAACAATTTTAAGCTAATTAACATGAATTATAAGAACTTGCTTTTAGAAAGTGTTCATGTATGAGTTCATTAACGGCGAGGAGCTGTGGCCAAGTTGTAAGTCGTCTATCTCGTGAACAGAAGCTAAAGGGTTCGAATCCCTCTCGTGCCAATTATTGTTAATAAAGTTGAATAACACGAATTTATAGATTCGTAAACAGAATATCTGGGCCTCACACCACTCTCATTCTTTTTATTTGTAATGCTAAATATTAATAATTAATGAGAAAAAGTGTTGGTGTATTTGTTTATTAACCTTGAGGCGTGGTGGCCAAGTGGTAAGGCGCCTGTTTTGTAAACAGAAGATCGAGGGTTCGAATACCTCTCGTGCCATTTATTGTTAAAGTTGAATAACACGAATTTATAGATTCTTAAACAGAATATCTGGGGTTCAAACCACTCTCATTCTTTTTTATTTGTAATGCTAAATATCAATAATTAATGAGAACAAGTGTTGATGTATTTGTTTATTAATCTTGAGGCGCGGTGGCCAAGTGGTAAGGCGTCTGTTTCGTAAACAGAAGATCGAGGGTTCGAACCCCTCTCGCGCCTTCTTTTTAAAACCATTTTAAGCTGAATAACATGAATTACAACGACTTGATATTAGAAAGTGTTCATTTATGAGTTCATTAACGGCGAGGAGCTGTGGCCAAGTTGTAAGTCGACTATCTCGTGAACAGAATCTAAAGGGTTCGAATCCCTCCCGTGCCAATTATTGTTAAAGTTGAATAACACGAATTTATAGATTCGTAAACAGAATATCTGGGCTTCAGAACTCTCTGATGCCTTTTATTTGTAATGCTAAATATTAATAATTAATGAGAAAAAGTGTTGGTGTATTTGTTTATTAACCTTGATGCGCGGTGGCCAAGTGGTAAGGCGTCTGTTTCGTAAACAGAAGCTCGAGGGTTCGAACCCCTCTCGCGCCTTGTTTTTAAAACAATATTAAGCTAATTAACATGAATTACAAGAATTTAATTTTAAAAAGTGTTCATGTATGAGTTCATTAATGGCGAGGAGCTGTGGCCAAGTTGTAAGTCGTCTATCTCGTGAACAGAAGCTAGAGGGTTCGAATACCTCTCGTGTCAATTATTGTTAAAGTTGAATAACACGAATTTATAGAAGATTCTTAAACAGAATATCTGGGGTTCACACCACTCTCATTCTTTTTTATTTGTAATGCTAAATATCAATAATTAATGAGAACAAGTGTTGATGTATTTGTTTATTAACCTTGAGGCGCGGTGGCCAAGTGGTAAGGCGTCTGTTTCGTAAACAGAAGATCGAGGGTTCGAACCCCTCTCGCGCATTCTTTTAAAACCATTTTAAGCTGAATAACATGAATTACAACGACTTGATATTAGAAATTGTTCATTTATGAGTTCATTAACGGCGAGGAGCTGTGGCCAAGTTGTAAGTCGTCTATCTCGTGAACAGAAGCTAAAGGGTTCGAATCCCTCTCGTGCCAATTATTGTTAAAGTTGAATAACACGAATTTATAGATTCGTAAACAGAATATCTGGGCTTCAGAACCCTCTGATGCCTTTTATTTGTAATGCTAAATATTAATAATTAATAAGAAAAAGTGTTGATGTATTCGTTTATTAACCTTGAGGCGCGGTGGCCAAGTGGTAAGGTGTCTGTTTCGTAAACAGAAGATCGAGGGTTCGAACCCGTCCCGCGCTTTATTTAAAAACAAATTTAAGCTAATTAACATGAATTACAAGAACTTGTTTTTAGAAAGTGTTCATGTATGAGTTCATTAACGGCGAGGAGCTGTGGCCAAGTTGTAAGTCGTCTATCTCGTGAACAGAAGCTAGAGGGTTCGAATACCTCTCGTGCAAATTATTGTTAAAGTTGAATAACACGAATTGATAGATTCGTAAATAGAATATCTGGGCTTCATGCCACTCTCATGCCTTTTATTTGTAATGGTAAATATGATGAAATAATTAGAAAAAGTGTTGACGTATTCGTTTATTAACCTTGAGGCGCGGTGGCCAAGTGGTAAGGTGTCTGTTTCGTAAACAGAAGATCGAGGGTTCGAACCCCTCTCGCGCCTTCTTTTTAAAACCATTTTAAGCTGAATAACATGAATTACAACGACTTGATATTAGAAAGTGTTCATTTATGAGTTCATTAACGGCGAGGAGCTGTGGCCAAGTTGTAAGTCGACTATCTCGTGAACAGAATCTAAAGGGTTCGAATCCCTCTCGTGCCAATTATTGTTAAAGTTGAATAACATGAATTTATAGATTCGTAAACAGAATATCTGGGCTTCAGAACTCTCTGATGCCTTTTATTTGTAATGCTAAATATTAATAATTAATGAGAAAAAGTGTTGGTGTATTTGTTTATTAACCTTGAGGCGCGGTGGCCAAGTGGTAAGGCGTCTGTTTCGTAAACAGAAGCTCGAGGGTTCGAACCCTTCTCGCGCCTTGTTTTTAAAACAATTTTAAGCTAATTAACATGAATTACAAGAATTTAATTTTAGAAAGTGTTCATGTATGAGTTCATTAATGGCGAGGAGCTGTGGCCAAGTTGTAAGTCGTCTATCTCGTGAACAGAAGCTAGAGGGTTCGAATACCTCTCGTGTCAATTATTGTTAAAGTTGAATAACACGAATTTATAGATTCTTAAACAGAATATCTGGGGTTCAGACCACTCTCATTCTTTTTTATTTGTAATGCTAAATATCAATAGTTAATGAGAACAAGTGTTGATGTATTTGTTTATTAACCTTGAGGCGCGGTGCCCAAGTGGTAAGGCGTCTGTTTCGTAAACAGAAGATCGAGGGTTCGAACCCCTCTCGCGCATTCTTTTTAAAACCATTTTAAGCTGAATAACATGAATTACAACGACTTGATATTAGAAATTGTTCATTTATGAGTTCATTAACGGCGAGGAGCTGTGGCCAAGTTGTAAGTCGTCTATCTCGTGAACAGAAGCTAAAGGGTTCGAATCCCTCTCGTGCCAATTATTGTTAAAGTTGAATAACACGAATTTATAGATTCGTAAACAGAATATCTGGGCTTCAGAACCCTCTGATGCCTTTTATTTGTAATGCTAAATATTAATAATTAATAAGAAAAAGTGTTGATGTATTCGTTTATTAACCTTGAGGCGCGGTGGCCAAGTGGTAAGGTGTCTGTTTCGTAAACAGAAGATCGAGGGTTCGAACCCGTCCCGCGCTTTATTTAAAAACAAATTTAAGCTAATTAACATGAATTACAAGAACTTGTTTTTAGAAAGTGTTCATGTATGAGTTCATTAACGGCGAGGAGCTGTGGCCAAGTTGTAAGTCGTCTATCTCGTGAACAGAAGCTAGAGGGTTCGAATACCTCTCGTGCAAATTATTGTTAAAGTTGAATAACACGAATTTATAGATTCGTAAACAGAATATCTGGGCTTCATACCACTCTCATGCCTTTTATTTGTAATGGTAAATATGATGAAATAATTAGAAAAAGTGTTGATGTATTCGTTTATTAACCTTGAGGCGCGGTGGCCAAGTGGTAAGGTGTCTGTTTCGTAAACAGAAGATCGAGGGTTCGAACCCCTCTCGCGCCTTCTTTTTAAAACCATTTTAAGCTGAATAACATGAATTACAACGACTTGATATTAGAAAGTGTTCATTTATGAGTTCATTAACGGCGAGGAGCTGTGGCCAAGTTGTAAGTCGACTATCTCGTGAACAGAATCTAAAGGGTTCGAATCCCTCTCGTGCCAATTATTGTTAAAGTTGAATAACATGAATTTATAGATTCGTAAACAGAATATCTGGGCTTCAGAACTCTCTGATGCCTTTTATTTGTAATGCTAAATATTAATAATTAATGAGAAAAAGTGTTGGTGTATTTGTTTATTAACCTTGAGGCGCGGTGGCCAAGTGGTAAGGCGTCTGTTTCGTAAACAGAATCTCGAGGGTTCGAACCCTTCTCGCGCCTTGTTTTTAAAACAATTTTAAGCTAATTAACATGAATTACAAGAATTTAATTTTAGAAAGTGTTCATGTATGAGTTCATTAATGGCGAGGAGCTGTGGCCAAGTTGTAAGTCGTCTATCTCGTGAACAGAAGCTAGAGGGTTCGAATACCTCTCGTGTCAATTATTGTTAAAGTTGAATAACACGAATTTATAGATTCTTAAACAGAATATCTGGGGTTCAGACCACTCTCATTCTTTTTTATTTGTAATGCTAAATATCAATAATTAATGAGAACAAGTGTTGATGTATTTGTTTATTAACCTTGAGGCGCGGTGGCCAAGTGGTAAGGCGTCTGTTTCGTAAACAGAAGATCGAGGTTTCGAACCCCTCTCGCGCATTCTTTTTAAAACCATTTTAAGCTGAATAACATGAATTACAACGACTTGATATTAGAAAGTGTTCATTTATGAGTTCATTAACGGCGAGGAGCTGTGGCCAAGTTGTAAGTCGTCTATCTCGTGAACAGAAGCTAAAGGGTTCGAATTCCTCTCGTGCCAATTATTGTTAAAGTTGAATAACACGAATTTATAGATTCGTAAACAGAATATCTGGGCTTCAGAACCCTCTGATGCCTTTTATTTGTAATGCTAAATATTAATAATTAATAAGAAAAAGTGTTGATGTATTCGTTTATTAACCTTGAGGCGCGGTGGCTAAGTGGTAAGGTGTCTGTTTCGTAAACAGAAGATCGAGGGTTCGAACCCGTCCCGCGCTTTATTTAAAAACAAATTTAAGCTAATTAACATGAATTACAAGAACTTGTTTTTAGAAAGTGTTCATGTATGAGTTCATTAACGGCGAGGAGCTGTGGCCAAGTTGTAAGTCGTCTATCTCGTGAACAGAAGCTAGAGGGTTCCAATACCTCTCGTGCAAATTATTGTTAAAGTTGAATAACACGAATTTATAGATTCGTATACAGAATATCTGGGCTTCAGACCACTCTCATGCCTTTTATTTGTAATGGTAAATATGATGAAATAATTAGAAAAAGTGTTGATGTATTCGTTTATTAACCTTGAGGCGCGGTGGCCAAGTGGTAAGGCGTCTGTTTCGTAAACAGAAGATCGAGGGTTCGAACCCCTCTCGCGCCTTTTTTTAAAAACCATTTTAAGCTGAATAACATGAATTACAACGACTTGATATTAGAAAGTGTTCATTTATGAGTACATTAACGTCGAGGAGCTGTGGCCAAATTGAACAGAAGCTAAAGGGTTCGAATCCCTCTCGTGTCAATTATTGTTAAAGTTGAATAACACGGATTTATAGATTATAGATTCGTAAACAGAATATCTGGGCTTCAGACCACTCTCATGCATTTTATTTGTAATGCTAAATATTAATAAATAATTAGAAAAAGTGTTGATGTATTCGTTTATTAACCTCGAGGCGCGGTGGCCAAGTGGTAATGCGTCTGTTTCGTAAACAGAAGGTCGAGGGTTCGAACCCCTCTCGCGCCTTGTTTTTAAAACAATTTTAAGCTAATTAACATGAATTACAAGAACTTGCTTTTAGAAAGTGTTCATGTATGAGTTCATTAACGGCGAGGAGCTGTGGCCAAGTTGTAAGTCGTCTATCTCGTAAACAGAAGCTAGAGGGTTCGAATACCTCCCTTGCCAATTATTGTTAAAGTTGAATAACACTAATTGATTGATAGATTCGTAAACAGAATATCTGGGCTTCATACCACTCTCATGCCTTTTATTTGTAATGCTAAATATGATGAAATAATTGGAAAAAGTGTTGATGTATTCGTTTATTAAACTCGAGGCGCGGTGGCCAAGTGGTAAGGCGTCTGTTTCGTAAACAGAAGGTCGAGGGTTCGAACCCGTCTCGCGCCTTGTTTTTAAAACAATGTTAAGCTAATTAACATGAATTACAAGAACTTGCTTTTAGAAAGTGTTCATGTATGAGTTCATTAACGGCGAGGAGCTGTGGCCAAGTTGTAAGTCGTCTATCTCGTGAACAGAAGCTAGAATAACACGGATTTATAGATTCGTAAACAGAATATCTGGGCTTCAGACCACTCTCATGCATTTTATTTGTAATGCTAAATATGATGAAATAATTAGAAAAAGTGTGGATGTATTCGTTTATTAACCTTGAGGCGCGGTGGCTAAGTGGTAAGGCGTCTGTTTCGTAAACAGAAGATCGAAGGTTCGAACCCCTCTCGCGCCTTGTTTTTAAAACAATTTAAAGCTAATTAACATGAATTACAACAACTTGCTTTAGAAAGTTTTCATGTATGAGTTCATTAACGGCGAGGAGCTGTGGCCAAGTTGTAAGTCGTCTATCTCGTGAACAGAAGCTAAAGGGTTCGAATCCCTCTCGTGCCAATTATTGTTAAAGTTGAATAACACGAATTTATAGATTCGTAAACAGAATATCAGGGCTTCAGAACCCTCTGATGCCTTTTATTTGTAATGCTAAATATTAATAATTATTAAGAAAAAGTGTTGATGTATTCGTTTATTAACCTTGAGGCGCGGTGGCCAAGTGGTAAGGTGTCTGTTTTGTAAACAGAAGATCGAGGGTTCGAACCCCTCCCGCGCCTTATTTAAAAAAAAATTAAGCTAATTAACATGAATTACAAGAACTTGCTTTTAGAAAGTGTTCATGTATGAGTTCATTAACGGCGAGGAGCTGTGGCCAAGTTGTAAGTCGTCTATCTCGTAAACAGAGGGTTCGAATACCTCTCTTGCCAATTATTGTTAAAGTTGAATAACACTAATTGATAGATTCGTAAACAGAATATCTGGGCTTCAGACCACTCTCATGCCTTTTATTTGTAATGCTAAATATTAATAAATAATTAGAAAAAGTGTTGATGTATTCGTTTATTATCCTCGAGGCGCGGTGGCCAATAGTAAGGCGTCTGTTTCGTAAACAGAAGGTCGAGGGTTCGAACCCCACTCGCGCCTTGTTTTTAAAACAATTTTAAGCTAATTAACATGAATTACAAGAACTTGCTTTTAGAAAGTGTTCATGTATGAGTTCATTAACGGCGAGGAGCTGTGGCCAAGTTGTAAGTCGTCTATCTCGTAAACAGAAGCTAGAGGGTTCGAATACCTCCCTTGCCAATTATTGTTAAAGTTGAATAACACTAATTGATAGATTCGTAAACAGAATATCTGGGCTTCATACCACTCTCATGCCTTTTATTTGTAATGCTAAATATGATGAAATAATTAGAAAAAGTGTGGATGTATTCGTTTATTAACCTTGAGGCGCGGTGGCCAAGTGGTAAGGCGTCTGTTTCGTAAACAGAAGATCGAAGGTTCGAACCCCTCTCGCGCCTTGTTTTTAAAACAATTTAAAGCTAATTAACATGAATTACAAGAACTTGCTTTTGAAAGTGTTCATGTATGAGTTCATTAACGGCGAGGAGCTGTGGCCAAGTTGTAAGTCGTCTATCTCGTGAACAGAAGCTAAAGGGTTCGAATCCCTCTCGTGCCAATTATTGTTAAAGTTGAATAACACGAATTTATAGATTTGTAAACAGAATATCAGGGCTTCAGAACCCTCTGATGCCTTTTATTTGTAATGCTAAATATTAATAATTATTAAGAAAAAGTGTTGATGTATTCGTTTATTAACCTTGAGGCGCGGTGGCCAAGTGGTAAGGTGTCTGTTTTGTAAACAGAAGATCGAGGGTTCGAACCCCTCCCGCGCCTTATTTAAAAAAAAATTAAGCTAATTAACATGAATTACAAGAACTTGCTTTTAGAAAGTGTTCATGTATGAGTTCATTAACGGCGAGGAGCTGTGGCCAAGTTGTAAGTCGTCTATCTCGTAAACAGAAGCTAGAGGGTTCGAATACCTCTCTTGCCAATTATTGTCAAAGTTGAATAACACTAATTGATAGATTCGTAAACAGAATATCTGGGCTTCAGACCACTCTCATGCCTTTTATTTGTAATGCTAAATATGATGAAATAATTAGAAAAAGTGTGGATGTATTCGTTTATTAACCTTGAGGCGCGGTGGCCAAGTGGTAAGGCGTCTGTTTCGTAAACAGAAGATCGAGGGTTCGAACCCCTCTCGCGCCTTGTTTTTAAAACCATTTTAAGCTGAATAACATGAATTACAACGACTTGATATTAGAAAGTGTTCATTTATGAGTTCATTAACGTCGAGGAGCTGTGGCCAAGTTGTAAGTCGACTATCTCCTGAACAGAAGCTAAAGGGTTCGAATACCTCTCGTGCCAATTATTGTTAAAATAAAATTGAATAACACGAATTTATAGATTCGTAAACAGAATATCTGGGCTTCAGACCACTCTCATTCTGTTTTATTTGTAATGCTAAATATCAATAATTAATGAGAACAAGTGTTGATGTATTTGTTTATTAATCTTGAGGCGCGGTGGCCAAGTGGTAAGGCGTCTGTTTCGTAAACAGAAGATCGATGGTTCGAACCCCTCCCGCGCCTTGTTTTTAAAACAATTCTAAGCTAATTAACATGAATTACAAGAACTTGCTTTTAGAAAGTGTTCATGTATGAGTTCATTAACGGCGAGGAGCTCTGGCCAAGTTGTAAGTCGTCTATCTCCTGAACACAACCCAGTCTCCTTCTTAAATTGTGTGTATATCACAATTTAAGAAACTGTACATGCGCGGTAATGCTAGCAAAACAGAGGTTGGTTCTTAAAGAGTGAATAAACAAGTTATAATGTTCTTAACTACTTGAATTAGTTGGTTTGAGTTTGGGGTAGGATAAGGGAGAATTCGGGTTAGGGTACAGAAAGAAAGAAAACGTCGGGTTAGGGTACAGAAAAAAAGAAAAACGTTCATAATACTGCATTAACAGCCATTCTTATTAACTAAATCAAGTAATTAAGAACATCATACACTTGTTTATTCACTCTTTAAGAACCAACCTCCGTTTTGCCAGCTTTACTGCGCATGTACAGTTTCTTAAATTGTGATATACACACAATTGGTCCGTGTACACAATTTAAGAAGGAGACTGGGCTGCCGGCGGCATGGCCCCGTCGGCGTAATTGTTTTCCTAGGAGGGTTAGGGGTAATTATCATAAATGGGCGGCTCTAGACCCCTCACGTCATGATTATTCAGTAGTTTTAACAATGACACTAATACATTGTTATTGCTCAATCAACTAGTTACACATAGCCCAGAGGTACATTAAAGCACTTTGAAAAACGGCTTCTGTCGACCTCTCCCAGTAGCTATAGTGGATAATGGGTTAGGTTGTAGATCGTTCGACTGGGGTTCGAATTCGCTCTCTGTCTATTTTTCATTGACTATTTTGGTCTCTAAGTTTGGTGTTGGAGTGAGTTTAATTTAGGGGGAAATAAGGATCTGAGAACCTAAGTGTCTTCTACTCAGTGTGGTGTAGAAACCACTGACCTCTACACCTGGACGGACCATTGTCCATATTCTGCTGTGCTAACACTTGAAGTCGGCGCGAACTGGAAGTGCAACATGGCGGACCCGAGACGTCACTGCTGTGAGCCAATGAAATGTCCAGGTGTGGAGGTCAGCGGATTTATTCCGTACATTTTGTATTTATAAACATTACGTAATACGTATCGTACCAACACCTGGACATTTCATTGGCTCACAGAGTCACGTCGTGGGTCCGCCATGTTGCACTTCTCCGCATGCCGACTTCAAAATGAAACAATGATGATCTGTCCATGTATAGAGGTCAGTGGTAGAAACGCCCATTTATGATAATTACCCCTAACCCTCATAGGAAAAGGAATTACGCCGTCGGCCTCGTTGCGCAGCGCCCTCCAGTGCCAGACTAGCTCAAGGTTGTACATTTACATTATTGTCCACATTTTGGGGGTTTTTGTGCAAATATTTGTGCCGGCCCCAGGGCCAATTTTTCACGTGATCTTTATTGCTTTTGATTGATAATCAGCTGATTTTGGGCTTAGCATGAAAAACACGTAGAATTTTGGCTGGTAACAAGTTTTTAATGAGTAAGACTTGTTTGTTCTAAGCAAATTTATGTGCTTAGAAGCAGCTCTATGAAATTGGCGCCAGGTTTTAGGTAGTAACTTTTTTAAACCAATAAAATTATTCTATCCCGACATGTGTTTTGTACCGATGCTAAAACAGGTGCTAATTTATTTTGTTTTCCTTATAAAGAAAACATTTACATGTAATTTTATAAAATTTATTTTATAAAAAAATTATTCTAGCGTCAATACACGCGCGTCCTTTTTGTATCAATAAAAATTAGTAAAACGAACATTAAAGGTCGTATACACCATTTTGCAGACATACATTAAGTTTTACCAAATTATTAAGTAATATCTTATTTATTTGAAAGTTAACAATGATCAAGAATTCCACTTTTTTTTTTAACAGTAATCACCCCAAGTAATATCTAATCAGATCTACAGCTCTTTCAGACATTTGCTAGAACGTCGACGCTACGAGATTGGAAATTCGAAAATATCGAACATTCTGAGTTTTTTTATCACCAACTGATGGCGTCCACACGAACAAAGTAATTACACAGTGCGGCCGGTGTCGAGTGAATTTCAGACTATGAATTCCGGACTTATTGGTAGTGATGCGTATGTCCCAGTGAATATTGACCGGTCACGTGAGAGGGTTTAACCAACGATAGGGGGAAAAGGGGTCCGATTTTTATAGGAGTCTGATATTCATATCACACCGGCGTTGTTTGTATTTGCAGCACACATTGTCAATGTCATGATTATTCAGCTAGTCTATGTTTATTCATGAAAATAGTACATTAAAACATTTTATAGAACAGATTACGTTATGCTGCACGAGTGGCTAATGGACTAAGGATTTCAAAACATGTTTACAAAAATATAGCAAGAATTGTTTATAGAAAAGTGTTTACTCGCTAAACACAGTCGGACATAAAAAAAAACCAGTCGGACATAAAAAAAAACCATCTGAACGGCCTTAATTCCCCCTCCAAAAAAATCCTGCATTCCCCTCTGTGTGTGATCTGTTAGTTTATAAAAATAAGTAGTTTGAAAGTCTGGCATTGTTTGTGTCACAGTTATCATGACTGGCCTGTTTAATTTCCCACATTTTTCATGCAAGTGTCAGTGAAATTGACTTCAAACTTTTGTATTTGTTTTTGATGTATATTGCTTTTGTATCGCCAAGGGAGATAGAACTTAGAAGGCATCAAAGATTGTGTCCTAAATAAAAAGAATACTTTATGTCAGAGGTAATCGGGACAAAGAAACAAATGGCTCCCTTGTTTATGAAAAATATACTTAACTCTTGGTTTTTTTTTTTTTTTTTTTTTTTTGTTTGGGTTTCTTTTTATTTATTTTTAATTTTTATATTTTTCTTGTGTTTTGGGTTTTTTTTTTTTTTTTTTTTTTTGGGGGGGGGGGGTGTGTTTAGGGGGGGGGGGGGGGTTAATTAAGGAGGTTTTATGAATTGCAATGCAGATGATTGCCCAGATGTTACAGGTCGGATTGTGTGTGACGTGGCTAGTAGTAGCACGGCGCGTAGATGGTCGCATTGAACGAATCCCCACTGATGCCGCTTAGCTGAATGCTCCAAATCTCAAGGCGGCTTGCCCCTGAAAACACTGCAGTGTCGTCTCCGTGATTGCCTAGCTGTATTTCATCGTCTGTGACCGCCACCCAGTAACGACCGCTGCCGCCTCCCAGGTTGCAATCGACTAGAAAAGCTGTTTTTCGCTCACTGATAATTATACATCTTTTATCTGTAAACGCTGTCACACACAAAAAAAGAATTATTAAATTGAAAACTGCACGATCTATTCCATTTTACTGAAAGAATATCTTACTAAAGTAGTGGAAGTTTCACGCGTTTCGAGCGAGGTTTTCATGATTACCCCTGCCCATCTCAGATGGCGGGGACGTATTCACTTATGTATGTTTATCTGTCGGGCTGTCTGTCGAGCTATTGGTATGTCGGGCTGTTTGTCTGCTGTCTGTCTATGCTGTCTGTCTGTCTATTGTTTATCTTTAAGCAAGATTATAGGGAAGAAAACATTGGATGGATTCAGCGAAACTTGGTGGGTAGATAGCTATGGTGGCCCTGGAGGGACACGCATATCATGAATGGTGTAACCTAAGGTAGGATACACCATTGGTAATTGCTTGAATTATCATGAATGGGTGGATTTGGGGTGTTGTATTTTATAGTAAATCTCGTTTAACTGGCCTGTGCGAAGTTTTACAATTATAGATGGCGAGAAAATCACGAAAAACAGCGTTTGTTTTAAACCGCCGTAAGGCAGTTATTCTTATGTTATTATTGTTCCTTCGCGATCGCGAATTTTGTTTTATAAAATTATTTTTTTCGGAATAATTACAGGATATCTAGCGCGATCATTTTGCTGGATGCCTAGAATCATTATTTACTTTCAAATAAGTAAGATATTTCTTAAGAATTCGGTAGTGAATATTTTTGATATCTGCAAATTTTGTATCCGAGATTTGTTTCTGAACTTAAAACAGATCCACTGATCTCTCGTGATAATAGAGGGAGCCCTCAATAAGCCCGTTTTTGGAGTATTGATGACCTGCATAGACGGAAGGCGCGCCCCGGACAAATGAAAAACTCGGTCTTGGAGCAAGACTAGCCAAAACCTAGCTTGATGGAAACAAAATTCGCGTCAAAATTTAGGTTTCGTCGTGAAATTTGACGTGAAATTTGACGTCAATATTCGCGACTTTAGGGGCAAGTCGCGAAATTTGACGTCAATATTCGCGACTTTTTGGGAAAATCGTTAAATTTGACGTCAATATTGGCGTCAATATTCGCGACTTTGGGTAAAGTCGTGAAATTTGTCGCGAATATTGACGTCAATATTCTCGATATGCGTAATCCCTTCAGGGCCACCATAGATAGCTTATGGGTCAAGGATGATTCCATTAAATGTCTAGATTGATCTGGATCCAGTTCAGGTAATCTGGATCACTTTGACAACCAGTTACGCTGGGATGCACTTTGAGCTATGATTGGATAGAATTTGGGCGACCTGTGAACTGGAGGTCACCAGTTCCGCGGCTCAGCTGCGCTGCGTGCAATAGGAAGGTCAAAAGGTCAGGTCACGACTTTCTTCTCAGAATTCTGGGCGGTGGGACCTAGCAAAGTGTCTAATAATTTGCAAACGGCGATCGGTCCGATCTAGTCTGGTTCCCAGACCAAATATTTCTGACTATTTCTGATTAAATATTAGGTCCGGTGGCCGCCAATGTCACGTGACCAAAACTGGAGAAATTCCTCCAGTTTCCGAAAATGTTCGAAGTTTTCCGAACATGTTCTATTGACGGTCGGGTATTATCGTTAACGTTCGCGATGTCGAGTGTTTCCGGGTGTTAAGTGGTTATAAGGTAACGTTAATAAAATAATGTCCATTTTCTTTTATGGTTTTTATAAAATAACCCCCCCCCCCCCGGCTACAGTGCACGACCATTTAAATATTTTTTTCATATAAGAGAAATTTGTTATATTCATATTGTGCTCCAGTTCCTCATATTTCTGGTAAATGATAGGTCCTGTGTGAGCGACAATTCATCAATCTACTGTAACTTTGCAAGTGTCATACACTATTTACGCCACCTTTTTTTGCCTCGCTATGATTTTCAGGTTTCCATGTATACCCAATTTGGCTAATGTTTTGAGAAAATCTAAACAAAAAGTATTACAAAAAAGCAGTCGTTTATGTTGTGAGAGCTTACCAGTGCAGCTTTTGTCTTCTTGTCCTTAATAATCTTTA
Source organism: Crossaster papposus (assembly GCA_037893245.1). Taxonomy (NCBI): domain Eukaryota; kingdom Metazoa; phylum Echinodermata; class Asteroidea; order Velatida; family Solasteridae; genus Crossaster; species Crossaster papposus. Next base: position 125,684 of record JBAIAA010000214.1, on the reverse strand, counting down.
GCAGAGCGGTTACTCCAGCTTATGACACTAGCGGTATGTCAATGTTGTCATCCATGGAGAGCTTTAAACTTAGACAGCCTCTCCAGAATCTTTCTGTTGGCCTCTACTTCACTTTGGAGGGACTAAACAGCCACTTTGATCTCGCTGATGGCCCTTAGGATAATGTTCAGTACAGCTACATCAATTCTTCTTCGGAATTCTTCTTCGGAATTCTCCTTAAACATTCTCCTTAAACATTCTACTTAAACATTCTACTTCGCAAATCTCCTTCGAAAATCTCCTTCAAAATTTTTCTTCGCAATTCTCCTTCGCAATTATTTTTTTTAATATTCTTTCTTTATCGGAATTCCTCTCAGGAATTCTTTAAAATCTTCTTAGAAATTCTCCTTCAAAATTCTCCTTCGGAATAATTTTTTGGAATTGTTTTTTGATTTCTTTTTCGAAATGCTTATTAAAAATCTTCGGAAATCTCCTTCAGAAATCTTTGGATAACTTTTAACTTCTCCTGTGGAATTCTCCTTCGGAATTCTCTTCATAATTCTCCTTTAGACTTCTCCTTGGAATCCCCCCTTGAAATTCCACTTGAAATTTCCGCTTGGAAATTCCCCTTCGAAATTTTCCTTTGGAATTCCCCTTTGGAATTCCCCTTTGGAATTCTCCTTTAGAATTTTTCGTCAAAATCCCCTTCGAAATCCTCTTTGTATCCTCTTTCGGAATTCTTCAGAATTCTCTTTCGGAATTCTTCTTCCCTTTGGAATTCCCCTTAGGAATTCTCCTTAGGAATTCTCCTTTGTAATTCTTTTTCAAAATCCTCTTTGGAATCCTCCGTAAATATTTGGAATTCTCCTTCGGAATTCTTCTTAGGAATTCTTCTCCGGAATTCTCCTTTGAAATTCTTCTTAAAAAATTCTCCTTACAAATTATTATTCGCAAATCTCCTTTACAATTGTTCTTCACAATTCTCCTTCGCAATTATTTTTCCAATATTCGTTGAAATCTTTTTAGAAATTATCCTTCAGAATTCTCCTTGGGAATAATTGTTTGGAATTGTTTTTCGAATTCTTCTTCGAAATGCTTATTAAAAATCTTCGGAAATCTATTTCAGAAATCTTTTGAGAACTTTTAACTTCTCCTTTGGAAATTTCCTGTGGAATTCTCCTTTGGAATTCTCTTCAGAATTCTCTTCAGAATTCTCCTTTTGAATTCTCTTTCAAATTCCCCTTAAAAATTCCCCTTGGTATTTCCGCTTGGAAATTACCCTTCAAAATTCCCCAATCTCCTTCAAAAATTCTCCTTTAGGATTCTCTTCAGAATTTTTCTTTGGAATTCTCCTTTGGAATTCCCCTTCGGAATTCCCCTTCGGAATTTCCCTTTGGAATTTCCCTTTGGAATTCTCCTTTTGAATTTTTCGTCAAAATCCCCTTCAAAATCCTCTTTGTATCCTCTTTCGGAATTCTTCAGAATTCTCTTTCGGAAGTATTCTTCCCTTCGGAATTCCCCTTCGTAATTCCCCTTATTAAATTCCTCTTAGGAATTCTCCTTCGTAATTCTTTTACAAAATCCTCTTTGGAATCCTCCGTAAATATTTGGAATTCTCCTTCGCAATTATTTTTCCATTCTTCTTTCTTCTTCGGAATTCTTCTCAGGAATTCTTTGAAATTTTCATACAAATTCTCCTTCAGAATTCTCCTTTTTTATATTCTTATTTTAAATCCTTATCAAAATTGTCTTCGGTATCCTTTGGAATTCTCTTTCGGAAATCTTCTTCAGAATTCTCCTTCAAAATTCTCCCTAGCAATTCTTCAGAATTCTCCTTCGGAAGTCTTCTTCCCTTTGGAATTCCCCTTCGGAATTCCCCTTAGGAATTCTCCTTCGTAATTCTTTATCAAAATCCTCTTTAGAATCCTCCGTCGGAATTCTCCTAAGGAATTCAACATTTTTATTTGCAAATCTCCTTCACAATTGTTTTTCGCAATTCTCCTTCGCAATTATTTTTCCATTATTCTTTCTTCTTTGGAATTCTTCTCAGGAATTCTTTGAAATCTTCTTAGAAATTCTCCTTCAGAATTCTCCTTCAAATAATTTTTTTTGGATTGATTTTTGATTTTTTTATTTGAAATCCTTATCAAAATTATCTTCGGTATCCTTTGGAATTCTCTTTCGGAATTCTTCCTCAGAATTCTCCTTAGAAATTCTCCTTACCAATTCTTCAGAATTCTCTTTCGGAAGTCTTCTTCCCTTCGGAATTCCCCATCGGAATTCCCCTTAGGAATTCTCCTTCGTAATTCTTTATCAAAATCCTCTTTAGAATCCTCCGTCGGAATTCTCCTAAGGAATTCATCTTCGGAATTCTCCTTTGAAATTCTCCTTAAAAAATTCTCCTTAAAAATTCTTATTCGCAAATCTCCTTCACAATTCTTCTTTTTTGAATTCTTCTTCGAAGTGCTTATTTAAAATCTTCGGAAATGTTCTTCAGATATCTTTGGAGAACTTTCAACTTCTCCTTTGGAATTTTTCCTGTGGAATTCCCCTTCGGAATTCTCTTCAGAATTCTCTTCAGAATTCTCCTTTTGAATTCTCTGTCAAATTCCACTTAGAAATTCCCCTTAGAAATTCCCCTTGGAAATTACCCTTCGAAATTCCACAATCTCCTCTGAAATTCTCCTCTGAAATTCTCCTTTGAAATTCTCCTTTGAAATTCTCCTTAGAATTCTCCTTTGGAATTCCCCTTCAAAATTCCTCTTCAAAATTCTCCCGGAATTTCCCTTGGAATTCTCCTTCGGAATTCCCCTTTGGAATTCTCCTTTATAATTTTTCGTCGAAATCCCCTTCGAAATCCTCTTTGTATCCTCTTTGTATCCTCTTTTGGAATTCTTCAGAATTCTCTTTCGGAAATCTTCTTCCCTTCGGAATTCCCCTTAGGAATTCTCCTTGGTAATTCTTTTTCAAAATCCTCTTTGGAATCCTCTGTAAATATTTGGAATTCTCCTTTGGAATTCTCCTAAGGAATTTTCCTAAGGAATTCTCCTAAGAAATTATTCACCGGAATTCTCCTTTGAAATTCTCCTAAGGAATTCATCTTCGAAATTTTCCTTTGAAATTCTCCTTAAAAAATTCTCCTTAAAATTTCTTATTCCCAAATCTCCTTCACAATTGTTCTTGGCAATTCTCCTTCGCAATTATTTTTCCATTATTCTTTCTTCTTTGGAATTCTTCTCAGGAATTCTTTGAAATCTTCTTAGAAATTATCCTTCAGTGTTCTCCTTTGGAGGGAAATATCACCCAAAAGTTATCCGATGACCCCACACAAATTGAAAAGAAAATGAAAGATGGTGAAATAAGCTTCATTTTGGTGTATAGTTTAGTCACCTTGGAGAGTTGTGAGTAATTTCCAAATTTGTTTGAAGTTGGGGTATTTTTTATTGTTGTCTATGGGACTTTTTTGGATGTGGGCAACCTATAGTCTCAAAATGGCGGCGCCCGGGGGCGTTTAAAAATGGCCGCCTTTGTTCTCAGCATAGGTAAAAATGAAAATAAAACCAAATATAGATAAATAGTGTCTATATTTAACACTGATTTTCAGGTTTTTATTGAAAAAACAATCTTTTAAGTCATATTATTGAAGTTTAGCTAAGTATAACATTATTTACAAAATGATTACTGTTTCCCTTCACCCCAGGTGGCATGTGTCCTAAGTTCTGTCCTCTTATGGTGTTTGATTTTCTATTTTACTCCCACTCAATGTTTTTTCTTTTTTAAACTGGTAATTAAGGATACTACTTTTTATTTGGGAGCCTTTGACGTGTTTTTTTTATTGAGGTTGTCTGGGCTGAGCTGTGAATTTGAACAAATGCAAAAACAGGTGAACATGCACATCTGGGGTGAAACTTACAACCAATGGTTGAGGGTTTTACTACGAGTAGTACAATTAAGTAAACATCAACAAAATGGAGGCCATGGTGTAGTGTTCGAAGATGAGGTTTTCTATCAGTATTTTTAAAACCTTTTGCAGTAATTATGTTCACTTTCAATACTTTTCCAGTCAGTCACTGTGGAACTGTAACTTAGTTTTGGGTCTAATTGACCCTTTCTGTACAGATTTTGTGCAGAATAATACAAATGAAATCTCTGTGATCTACACTGCGCCCTTCTTTTTTTGTAAGCTTGTCCTTTCGCACGTTGGGTATGAAATTGTTGTATTTTCTCCATTTTAGTGAGGGCTTTGTCAGCCGGAGACTGAACCGTTATTGGGCAACCAGCTGCTTTGCACTTTTTCACTATCGAATTGGCCTGCCCGTTATTCACCAGGTGTAGTGCGCTGTGATCCCTACTTTAACCATTTCTAGAAAAGGTCAGTGTTCCCTTTGGATTGGTTACTGAGAAGGCATTAGCCTCTGTCATGAAATGACGAAAATCAACCGAAGAGGGCGTTTTGCGGAAATTTGTCAATATGGCTTCCGAGCTCTCGCGTAAGACTAACGTAAGTAGCTATACCATGGAGGAAAGACAACAGATAGTTAGTGAATTGCGGGGAAATACTTAATAAAAAATGGCCAATCATCAAACTAGATTTTCTTTCCTGCACTTGAAAAGACCCGCCGTGTATTTATGCTCCTTAGAAAACCGGTTAGGCCCAATTAACATTTAAACAAAACAAAAAATTCAGTGGCACTGAACTGAAGCTTTATTTGAAAGCCATATTTGAATGCCAAACAGTAAACAAATTCTGGGGCCAATTCATACAACTTGATACATGTACAAGCAATATTATTTTTGTATTTTTAATTATTTTTTTACATCAAATATACATTTGGGGCTTTACACACAAGCACTTGGTTCACATAATTACTATATGGACGTTAAACCTCAACATTCCTGATCCTGCATTGTTAATTTAAAAACCAGTTTTAAATACTGTCACATTAAATGTACAGACGCCTGTGAAATCTAGTGATATTTTACCCTTTTATTGAATGAAACCTGACATTAAAAGAAGTTCGTAAATATTAAACTTGGATTTTTCAAGAATTATTCAATTGCGCCACGACCAATTAGGGAGCACTCGGTCGATTGTGTGCACAATTTCTGGACGCCACCGTTTTGGGTTTTTTCGGACTAAGCTTACACCTAAATTGTTAACAGAGGGTAAATAGCAAGCATTAATAACATTAACATAGTAAAGGTACAATGAATTTGCAGTTTGTCAACAAAGAAGTATGGCAACATTGCATGAGGAAAGTCGGCCCAACATTAACTGTTTATAAACAATGTAAACGTCGAAGTACAGCTATAGCTCTCCCAAAGGTCGAGTTGTCTCAACGGACGAGTTGTCTCAACGGGCGAGTTGTCTCAACGGTCGACTTGTCCCGAGTCGAGTTGTCTCAACGGTCGACTTGTCTGACATCCGCTAGCTACGCACGTACGTATATAGCGCAGCACGCTTTCACAAACTGACCATTTTTTCAGTCGCTGTTTCTTTCTCTTTCGTAATTTTACGGTTTTGAATGACATTTAGCCTTATGCCTACGGTTTATCCTTTCGAAATAACCACAGCCTTTAGAGCTCCGTCGTAAGCCATAACGTTCTGACATCGACGACACACGTGTTGCTGTTGGTAAGCGCCGCCATTTTGACAATTTTCCTAGCGTTGACCTTTTAGAAAGGTCATGACAGAGGCTAATGGTTCATTGATTCTGCTTTTTGTGTACTGGTGCCGAATTTAGTTTTTTCCAAAGCTTCTGGTCCAATTCTTTTGCTCAGCAATTTGACAACAGTTTCTGCATCACTTTTTGACAATTTTAGTTTCCCTCTGGCAAAGACTGGCAGGTATGGAAACTTGTATTTCCCATCATCACATATTGGTGACCATTTCTTACAAAGGTTATGGTCTCCCATGTAGCATTGACAAATGGCACTGGTCCTGCAATTTTGTCTTTTCTGTTTTTTGTTTCCCGGGAAACATTTCTGGACTGAATGTGGCCCGACTGACAGCTGCACAAGTTGTAACCCTATTTACCAAAAGAGGTTCGTTACAGTTTATCAGTTTTCTGCATATGTGGTGCAGAGCCGTGCATTTGAAGGATTGTAAAAATACAGTATACCACCTCGGTCCGGGAGTGTGAGCTTCTAATTCTGAGCATTTGGGATGAATCTGGCCATGGAATTGGCACTACTTGGCTCTTGAGCGAGAGGGTATTTTTTCAAAATGGACGCTCTGCAGATTGGACTTTAAAACTAGTTTTAGGGGTGTTCTCCTTTGGAGGGAAATATCACCCAAAAGTGATCAGATGACCCCACACAAATTGAAAAGAAAATGAAAGATGGTGAAATAAGCTTAATTTTGGTGTATAGTTTAGTCACCTTGGAGAGTTGTGAGTATTTTCCCCAATTTTTTGAAGTTGGGGTATTTATCATTGTTGTCTATGGGACTTTATTTGGATGTGCGCAACCTATAGTCTCAAAATGGCGGCGCCCGGGGGCATTTAAAAATGGCAGCGCCCGGGGGCATTTAAAAATGGCGGCGCCCGGGGGCATTTAAAAATGGCCGCCTTTGTTCTCAGCATAGGTAAAAATGAAAATATAACCAAATATAGATAAATAGTGTCTATATTTAACACTGATTTTCAGGTTTTTATTGAAAAAACAATCTTTTAAGTCATATTATTGAAGTTTAGCTCAGTATAACATTATTTACAAAATGATTACTGTTTCCCTTTACCCCAGTTGGCATGTGTCCTAAGTTCTGTCCTCCTATGGTGTTTGATTTTCTATTTTACTCCCACTCAATGTTTTTTCTTGTTTAAACTGGTAATTAAGGATAATATTTGTTATTTGGGAGCCTTTGACGGTTTTTTTTTATTGAGGTTGTCTGGGCTGAGCTGTGAATTTGAACAAATGCAAAAACAGGTGAACATGCACATCTGGGATGAAACTTACAACCAATGGTTGAGGGTTTTACTACGAGTAGTACAATTAAGTAAACATCAACAAAATGGAGGCCATGGTGTAGTGTTAGAAGATGAGGTTTTCTATCAGTATTTTTAAAACCTTTTGCAGTAATTATGTTCACTTTCAATACTTTTCCAGTCAGTCACTGTGGAACTGTAACTTAGTTTTGGGTCTAATTGACCCTTTCTGTACAGATTTTGTGCAGAATAATACAAATGAAATCTCTGTGATCTACACTGCGCCCTTCTTTTTTTGTAAGCTTGTCCTTTCGCACGTTGGGTATGAAATTGTTGTATTTTCTCCATTTTAGTGAGGGCTTTGTCAGCCGGAGACTGAACCGTTATTGGGCAACCAGCTGCTTTGCACTTTTTCACTATCGAATTGGCCTGCCCGTTATTCACCAGGTGTAGTGCGCTGTGATCCCTACTTTAACCATTTCTAGAAAAGGTCAGTGTTCCCTTTGGATTGGTTACTGAGAAGGCATGGTTCATTGATTCTGCTTTTTGTGTACTGGTGCCGAATTTAGTTTTTTCCAAAGCTTCTGGTCCAATTCTTTTGCTCAGCAATTTGACAACAGTTTCTGCATCACTTTTTGACAATTTTAGTTTCCCTCTGGCATAGACTGGCAGGTATGGAAACTTGTATTTCCCACCATCACATATTGGTGACCATTTCTTACAAAGGTTATGGTCTCCCATGTAGCATTGACAAATGGCACTGGTCCTGCAATTTTGTCTTTTCTGTTTTTTGTTTCCCGGGAAACATTTCTGGACTGAATGTGGCCCGACTGTCAGCTGCACAAGTTGTAACCCTATTTACCAAAAGAGGTTCGTTACAGTTTATCAGTTTTCTGCATATGTGGTGCAGAGCCGTGCATTTGAAGGATTGTAAAAATACAGTATACCACCTCGGTCCGGGAGTGTGAGCTTCTAATTCTGAGCATTTGGGATGAATCTGGCCATGGAATTGGCACTACTTGGCTCTTGAGCGAGAGGGTATTTTTTCAAAATGGACGCTCTGCAGATTGGACTTTAAAACTAGTTTTAGGGGTGTTCTCCTTTGGAGGGAAATATCACCCAAAAGTGATCAGATGACCCCACACAAATTAAAAAAGAAAATGAAAGATGGTGAAATAAGCTTAATTTTGGTGTATAGTTTAGTCACCTTGGAGAGTTGTGAGTATTTTCCCCAATTTTTTGAAGTTGGGGTGTTTATCATTGTTGTCTATGGGACTTTATTTGGATGTGCGCAACCTAAAGTCTCAAAATGGCGGCGCCCGGGGGCATTTAAAAATGGCAGCGCCCGGGGGCATTTAAAAATGGCGGCGCCCGGGGGCATTTAAAAATGGCCGCCTTTGTTCTCAGCATAGGTAAAAATGAAAATATAACCAAATATAGATAAATAGTGTCTATATTTAACACTGATTTTCAGGTTTTTATTGAAAAAACAATCTTTTAAGTCATATTATTGAAGTTTAGCTAAGTATAACATTATTTACAAAATGATTACTGGTTCCCTTTACCCCAGTTGGCATGTGTCCTAAGTTCTGTCCTCTTATGGTGTTTGATTTTCTATTTTACTCCCACTCAATGTTTTTTCTTGTTTAAACTGGTAATTAAGGATAATATTTGTTATTTGGGAGCCTTTGACGGTTTTTTTTTATTGAGGTTGTCTGGACTGAGCTGTGAATTTGAACAAATGCAAAAACAGGTGAACATGCACATCTGGGGTGAAACTTACAACCAATGGTTGAGAGTTTTACTACGAGTAGTACAATTAAGTAAACATCAACAAAATGGAGGCCATGGTGTAGTGTTCGAAGATGAGGTTTTCTATCAGTATTTTTAAAACCTTTTGCAGTAATTATGTTCACTTTCAATACTTTTCCAGTCAGTCACTGTGGAACTGTAACTTAGTTTTGGGTCTAATTGACCCTTTCTGTACAGATTTTGTGCAGAATAATACAAATGAAATCTCTGTGATCTACACTGCGCCCTTTTTTTGTAAGCTTGTCCTTTCGCACGTTGGGTATGAAATTGTTGTATTTTCTCCATTTTAGTGAGGGCTTTGTCAGCCGGAGACTGAACCGTTATTGGGCAACCAGCTGCTTTGCACTTTTTCACTATCGAATTGGCCTGCCCGTTATTCACCAGGTGTAGTGCGCTGTGATCCCTACTTTAACCATTTCTAGAAAAGGTCAGTGTTCCCTTTGGATTGGTTACTGAGAAGGCATGGTTCATTGATTCTGCTTTTTGTGTACTGGTGCCGAATTTAGTTTTTTCCAAAGCTTCTGGTCCAATTCTTTTGCTCAGCAATTTGACAACAGTTTCTGCATCACTTTTTTGACAATTTTAGTTTCCCTCTGGCATAGACTGGCAGGTATGGAAACTTGTATTTCCCACCATCACTTATTGGTGACCATTTCTTACAAAGGTTATGGTCTCCCATGTAGCATTGACAAATGGCACTGGTCCTGCAATTTTGTCTTTTCTGTTTTTTGTTTCCCGGGAAACATTTCTGGACTGAATGTGGCCCGACTGACAGCTGCACAAGTTGTAACCCTATTTACCGAAAGAGGTTCGTTACAGTTTATCAGTTTTCTGCATATGTGGTGCAGAGCCGTGCATTTGAAGGATTGTAAAAATACAGTATACCACCTCGGTCCGGGAGTGTGAGCTTCTAATTCTGAGCATTTGGGATGAATCTGGCCATGGAATTGGCACTACTTGGCTCTTGAGCGAGAGGGTATTTTTTTCAAAATGGACGCTCTGCAGATTGGACTTTAAAACTAGTTTTAGGGGTGTTCTCCCTTGGAGGGAAATATCACCCAAAAGTGATCAGATGACCCCACACAAATTGAAAAGAAAATGAAAGATGGTGAAATAAGCTTAATTTTGGTGTATAGTTTAGTCACCTTGGAGAGTTGTGAGTATTTTCCCCAATTGTTTGAAGTTGGGGTATTTATCATTGTTGTCTATGGGACTTTATTTGGATGTGCGCAACCTATAGTCTCAAAATGGCGGCGCCCGGGGGCATTTAAAAATGGCAGCGCCCGGGGGCATTTAAAAATGGCGGCGCCCGGGGGCATTTAAAAATGGCCGCCTTTGTTCTCAGCATAGGTAAAAATGAAAATAAAACCAAATATAGATAAATAGTGTCTATATTTGACACTGATTTTCAGGTTTTTATTGAAAAAACAATCTTTTAAGTCATATTATTGAAGTTTAGCTAAGTATAACATTATTTACAAAATGATTACTGTTTCCCTTTACTCCAGTTGGCATGTGTCCTAAGTTCTGTCCTCTTATGGTGTTTGATTTTCTATTTTACTCCCACTGAATGTTTTTTCTTGTTTAAACTGGTAATTAAGGATAATATTTGTTATTTGGGAGCCTTTGACGGTTTTTTTTTATTGAGGTTGTCTGGGCTGAGCTGTGAATTTGAACAAATGCAAAAACAGGTGAACATGCACATCTGGGGTGAAACTTACAACCAATGGTTGAGGGTTTTACTACGAGTAGTACAATTAAGTAAACATCAACAAAATGGAGGCCATGGTGTAGTGTTCGAAGATGAGGTTTTCTATCAGTATTTTTAAAACCTTTTGCAGTAATTATGTTCACTTTCAATACTTTTCCAGTCAGTCACTGTGGAACTGTAACTTAGTTTTGGGTCTAATTGACCCTTTCTGTACAGATTTTGTGCAGAATAATACAAATGAAATCTCTGTGATCTACACTGCGCCCTTCTTTTTTTGTAAGCTTGTCCTTTTGCACGTTGGGTATGAAATTGTTGTATTTTCTCCATTTTAGTGAGGGCTTTGTCAGCCGGAGACTGAACCGTTATTGGGCAACCAGCTGCTTTGCACTTTTTCACTATCGAATTGGCCTGCCCGTTATTCACCAGGTGTAGTGCGCTGTGATCCCTACTTTAACCATTTATAGAAAAGGTCAGTGTTCCCTTTGGATTGGTTACTGAGAAGGCATGGTTCATTGATTCTGCTTTTTGTGTACTGGTGCCGAATTTAGTTTTTTTCAAAGCTTCTGGTCCAATTCTTTTGCTCAGCAATTTGACAACAGTTTCTGCATCTCTTTTTGACAATTGTAGTTACCCTCTAGCATAGACTGGCAGGTATGGAAACTTGTATTTCCCACCATCACATATTGGTGACCATTTCTTACAAAGGTTATGGTCTCCCATGTAGCATTGACAAATGGCACTGGCTGCCTTTGCAGCCATATTTGTCATTTTGGGTGGGTCCCCCCATGTTTTTTTAGCAACGCAGAAGCCTCGGCCTGTGGCCTATGGCTGATGTCGTCAGCAAAGCGGTCCTGCAATTTTGTCTTTTCTGTTTTCTGTTTCCCGGGAAACATTTCTGGACTGAATGTGGCCCGACTGACAGCTGCACAAGTTGTAACCCTATTTACCAAAAGAGGTTCTTTACAGTTTATCAGTTTTCTGCATATGTGGTGCAGAGCCGTGCATTTGAAGGATTTTAAAAATACAGTATACCACCTCGGTCCAGGAGTGTGAGCTTCTAATTCTGATCATTTGGGATGAATCTGGCCATGGAATTGGCACTACTTGGCTCTTGAGCGAGAGGGTATTTTTTCAAAATGGACGCTCTGCAGATTGACTTTAAAACTAGTTTTAGGGGTGTTCTCCTTTGGAGGGAAATATCACCCAAAAGTGATCAGATGACCCCACACAAATTGAAAAGAAAATGAAAGATGGTGAAATAAGCTTAATTTTGGTGTATAGTTTAGTCACCTTGGAGAGTTGTGAGTATTTTCCCCAATGTTTTGAAGTTGGGGTATTTATCATTGTTGTCTATGGGACTTTATTTGGATGTGCGCAACCTATAGTCTCAAAATGGCGGCGCCCGGGGGCATTTAAAAATGGCAGCGCCCGGGGCATTTAAAAATGGCCGCCTTTGTTCTCAGCATAGGTAAAAATGAAAATAAAACCAAATATAGATAAATAGTGTCTATATTTGACACTGATTTTCAGGTTTTTATTGAAAAAACGATCTTTTAAGTCATATTATTGAAGTTTAGCTAAGTATAACATTATTTACAAAATGATTACTGTTTCCCTTTACCCCAGTTGGCATGTGTCCTAAGTTCTGTCCTCTTATGGTGTTTGATTTTCTATTTTACTCCCACTCAATGTTTTTTCTTGTTTAAACTGGTAATTAAGGATAATATTTGTTATTTGGGAGCCTTTGACGTTTTTTTTTTATTGAGGTTGTCTGGGCTGAGCTGTGAATTTGAACAAATGCAAAAACAGGTGAACATGCACATCTGGGGTGAAACTTACAACCAATGGTCGAGGGTTTTACTACGAGTAGTACAATTAAGTAAACATCAACAAAATGGAGGCCATGGTGTAGTGTTCGAAGATGAGGTTTTCTATCAGTATTTTTAAAACCTTTTGCAGTAATTATGTTCACTTTCAATACTTTTCCAGTCAGTCACTGTAGAACTGTAATTTAGTTTTGGGTCTAATTGACCCTTTCTGTACAGATTTTGTGCAGAATAATACAAATGAAATCTCTGTGATCTACACTGCGCCCTTCTTTTTTTGTAAGCTTGTCCTTTCGCACGTTGGGTATGAAATTGTTGTATTTTCTCTATTTTAGTGAGGGCTTTGTCAGCCGGAGACTGAACCGTTATTGGGCAACCAGCTGCTTTGCACTTTTTCACTATCGAATTGGCCTGCCCGTTATTCACCAGGTGTAGTGCGCTGTGATCCCTACTTTAACCATTTCTAGAAAAGGTCAGTGTTCCCTTTGGATTGGTTACTGAGAAGGCATGGTTCATTGATTCTGCTTTTTGTGTACTGGTGCCGAATTTAGTTTTTTCCAAAGCTTCTGGTCCAATTCTTTTGCTCAGCAATTTGACAACAGTTTCTGCATCCCTTTTTGACAATTGTAGTTTCCCTCTGGCATAGACTGGCAGGTATGGAAACTTGTATTTCCCACCATCACATATTGGTGACCATTTCTTACAAAGGTTATGGTCTCCCATGTAGCATTGACAAATGGCACTGGCTGCCTTTGCAGCCATATTTGTCATTTTGGGTGGGTCCCCCCATGTTTTGTTAGCAACGCAGAAGCCTCGGCCTGTGCCCTATGGCTGATGTCGTCAGCAAAGCGGTCCTGCAATTTTGTCTTTTCTGTTTCCCGGGAAACATTTCTGGACTGAATGTGGCCCGACTGACAGCTGCACAAGTTGTAACCCTATTTACCAAAAGAGATTCCTTACAGTTTATCAGTTTTCTGCATATGTGGTGCAGATCCGTGCATTTGAAGGATTGTAAAAATACAATATACCACCTAGGTCCGGGAGTGTGAGCTTCTAATTCTGAGCATTTGGGATGAATCTGGCCATGGAATTGGCACTACTTGGCTCTTGAGCGAGAGGGTATTTTTTCAAAATGGACGCTCTGCAGATTGGACTTTAAAACTAGTTTTAGGGGTGTTCTCCTTTGGAGGGAAATATCACCCAAAAGTGATCAGATGACCCCACACAAATTGAAAAGAAAATGAAAGATGGTGAAATAAGCTTAATTTTGGTGTATAGTTTAGTCACCTTGGAGAGTTGTGAGTATTTTCCCCAATGTTTTGAAGTTGGGGTATTTATCATTGTTGTCTATGGGACTTTATTTGGATGTGCGCAACCTATAGTCTCAAAATGGCGGCGCCCGGGGGCATTTAAAAATGGCAGCGCCCGGGGCATTTAAAAATGGCCGCCTTTGTTCTCAGCATAGGTAAAAATGAAAATAAAACCAAATATAGATAAATAGTGTCTATATTTGACACTGATTTTCAGGTTTTTATTGAAAAAACGATCTTTTAAGTCATATTATTGAAGTTTAGCTAAGTATAATATTATTTACAAAATGATTACTGTTTCCCTTTACCCCAGTTGGCATGTGTCCTAAGTTCTGTCCTCTTATGGTGTTTGATTTTCTATTTTACTCCCACTCAATGTTTTTTCTTGTTTAAACTGGTAATTAAGGATAATATTTGTTATTTGGGAGCCTTTGACGTTTTTTTTTTATTGAGGTTGTCTGGGCTGAGCTGTGAATTTGAACAAATGCAAAAACAGGTGAACATGCACATCTGGGGTGAAACTTACAACCAATGGTCGAGGGTTTTACTACGAGTAGTACAATTAAGTAAACATCAACAAAATGGAGGCCATGGTGTAGTGTTCGAAGATGAGGTTTTCTATCAGTATTTTTAAAACCTTTTGCAGTAATTATGTTCACTTTCAATACTTTTCCAGTCAGTCACTGTAGAACTGTAATTTAGTTTTGGGTCTAATTGACCCTTTCTGTACAGATTTTGTGCAGAATAATACAAATGAAATCTCTGTGATCTACACTGCGCCCTTCTTTTTTTGTAAGCTTGTCCTTTCGCACGTTGGGTATGAAATTGTTGTATTTTCTCTATTTTAGTGAGGGCTTTGTCAGCCGGAGACTGAACCGTTATTGGGCAACCAGCTGCTTTGCACTTTTTCACTATCGAATTGGCCTGCCCGTTATTCACCAGGTGTAGTGCGCTGTGATCCCTACTTTAACCATTTCTAGAAAAGGTCAGTGTTCCCTTTGGATTGGTTACTGAGAAGGCATGGTTCATTGATTCTGCTTTTTGTGTACTGGTGCCGAATTTAGTTTTTTCCAAAGCTTCTGGTCCAATTCTTTTGCTCAGCAATTTGACAACAGTTTCTGCATCCCTTTTTGACAATTGTAGTTTCCCTCTGGCATAGACTGGCAGGTATGGAAACTTGTATTTCCCACCATCACATATTGGTGACCATTTCTTACAAAGGTTATGGTCTCCCATGTAGCATTGACAAATGGCACTGGCTGCCTTTGCAGCCATATTTGTCATTTTGGGTGGGTCCCCCCATGTTTTGTTAGCAACGCAGAAGCCTCGGCCTGTGCCCTATGGCTGATGTCGTCAGCAAAGCGGTCCTGCAATTTTGTCTTTTCTGTTTCCCGGGAAACATTTCTGGACTGAATGTGGCCCGACTGACAGCTGCACAAGTTGTAACCCTATTTACCAAAAGAGATTCCTTACAGTTTATCAGTTTTCTGCATATGTGGTGCAGATCCGTGCATTTGAAGGATTGTAAAAATACAATATACCACCTAGGTCCGGGAGTGTGAGCTTCTAATTCTGAGCATTTGGGATGAATCTGGCCATGGAATTGGCACTACTTGGCTCTTGAGCGAGAGGGTATTTTTTCAAAATGGACGCTCTGCAGATTGGACTTTAAAACTAGTTTTAGGGGTGTTCTCCTTTGGAGGGAAATATCACCCAAAAGTGATCAGATGACCCCACACAAATTGAAAAGAAAATGAAAGATGGTGAAATAAGCTTAATTTTGGTGTATAGTTTAGTCACCTTGGAGAGTTGTGAGTATTTTCCCCAATGTTTTGAAGTTGGGGTATTTATCATTGTTGTCTATGGGACTTTATTTGGATGTGCGCAACCTATAGTCTCAAAATGGCGGCGCCCGGGGGCATTTAAAAATGGCAGCGCCCGGGGCATTTAAAAATGGCCGCCTTTGTTCTCAGCATAGGTAAAAATGAAAATAAAACCAAATATAGATAAATAGTGTCTATATTTGACACTGATTTTCAGGTTTTTATTGAAAAAACGATCTTTTAAGTCATATTATTGAAGTTTAGCTAAGTATAATATTATTTACAAAATGATTACTGTTTCCCTTTACCCCAGTTGGCATGTGTCCTAAGTTCTGTCCTCTTATGGTGTTTGATTTTCTATTTTACTCCCACTCAATGTTTTTTCTTGTTTAAACTGGTAATTAAGGATAATATTTGTTATTTGGGAGCCTTTGACGTTTTTTTTTTATTGAGGTTGTCTGGGCTGAGCTGTGAATTTGAACAAATGCAAAAACAGGTGAACATGCACATCTGGGGTGAAACTTACAACCAATGGTCGAGGGTTTTACTACGAGTAGTACAATTAAGTAAACATCAACAAAATGGAGGCCATGGTGTAGTGTTCGAAGATGAGGTTTTCTATCAGTATTTTTAAAACCTTTTGCAGTAATTATGTTCACTTTCAATACTTTTCCAGTCAGTCACTGTAGAACTGTAATTTAGTTTTGGGTCTAATTGACCCTTTCTGTACAGATTTTGTGCAGAATAATACAAATGAAATCTCTGTGATCTACACTGCGCCCTTCTTTTTTTGTAAGCTTGTCCTTTCGCACGTTGGGTATGAAATTGTTGTATTTTCTCTATTTTAGTGAGGGCTTTGTCAGCCGGAGACTGAACCGTTATTGGGCAACCAGCTGCTTTGCACTTTTTCACTATCGAATTGGCCTGCCCGTTATTCACCAGGTGTAGTGCGCTGTGATCCCTACTTTAACCATTTCTAGAAAAGGTCAGTGTTCCCTTTGGATTGGTTACTGAGAAGGCATGGTTCATTGATTCTGCTTTTTGTGTACTGGTGCCGAATTTAGTTTTTTCCAAAGCTTCTGGTCCAATTCTTTTGCTCAGCAATTTGACAACAGTTTCTGCATCCCTTTTTGACAATTGTAGTTTCCCTCTGGCATAGACTGGCAGGTATGGAAACTTGTATTTCCCACCATCACATATTGGTGACCATTTCTTACAAAGGTTATGGTCTCCCATGTAGCATTGACAAATGGCACTGGCTGCCTTTGCAGCCATATTTGTCATTTTGGGTGGGTCCCCCCATGTTTTGTTAGCAACGCAGAAGCCTCGGCCTGTGCCCTATGGCTGATGTCGTCAGCAAAGCGGTCCTGCAATTTTGTCTTTTCTGTTTCCCGGGAAACATTTCTGGACTGAATGTGGCCCGACTGACAGCTGCACAAGTTGTAACCCTATTTACCAAAAGAGATTCCTTACAGTTTATCAGTTTTCTGCATATGTGGTGCAGATCCGTGCATTTGAAGGATTGTAAAAATACAATATACCACCTAGGTCCGGGAGTGTGAGCTTCTAATTCTGAGCATTTGGGATGAATCTGGCCATGGAATTGGCACTACTTGGCTCTTGAGCGAGAGGGTATTTTTTCAAAATGGACGCTCTGCAGATTGGACTTTAAAACTAGTTTTAGGGGTGTTCTCCTTTGGAGGGAAATATCACCCAAAAGTGATCAGATGACCCCACACAAATTGAAAAGAAAATGAAAGATGGTGAAATAAGCTTAATTTTGGTGTATAGTTTAGTCACCTTGGAGAGTTGTGAGTATTTTCCCCAATTTTTTGAAGTTGGGGTATTTATCATTGTTGTCTATGGGACTTTATTTGGATGTGCGCAACCTATAGTCTCAAAATGGCGGCGCCCGGGGGCATTTAAAAATGGCAGCGCCCGGGGGCATTTAAAAATGGCGGCGCCCGGGGGCATTTAAAAATGGCCGCCTTTGTTCTCAGCATAGGTAAAAATGAAAATAAAACCAAATATAGATAAATAGTGTCTATATTTGACACTGATTTTCAGGTTTTTATTGAAAAAACAATCTTTTAAGTCATATTATTGAAGTTTAGCTAAGTATAACATTATTTACAAAATGATTACTGTTTCCCTTTACTCCAGTTGGCATGTGTCCTAAGTTCTGTCCTCTTATGGTGTTTGATTTTCTATTTTACTCCCTCTCAATGTTTTTTCTTGTTTAAACTGGTAATTAAGGATAATATTTGTTATTTGGGAGCCTTTGACGGTTTTTTTTTATTGAGGTTGTCTGGGCTGAGCTGTGAATTTGAACAAATGCAAAAACAGGTGAACATGCACATCTGGGGTGAAACTTACAACCAATGGTTGAGGGTTTTACTACGAGTAGTACATTTAAGTAAACATCAACAAAATGGAGGCCATGGTGTAGTGTTCGAAGATGAGGTTTTCTATCAGTATTTTTAAAACCTTTTGCAGTAATTATGTTCACTTTCAATACTTTTCCAGTCAGTCACTGTGGAACTGTAACTTAGTTTTGGGTCTAATTGACCCTTTCTGTACAGATTTTGTGCAGAATAATACAAATGAAATCTCTGTGATCTACACTGCGCCCTTCTTTTTTTGTAAGCTTGTCCTTTCGCACGTTGGGTATGAAATTGTTGTATTTTCTCCATTTTAGTGAGGGCTTTGTCAGCCGGAGACTGAACCGTTATTGGGCAACCAGCTGCTTTGCACTTTTTCACTATCGAATTGGCCTGTCTGTTATTCACCACACTGTTAGAAAAGGGGTGTTATATCAACACCGAAAAACAGTGTTCACTGAACACCGTTTTTCAGGGTTCATTAGTTGCCATCACCAATTTTCGGTGTTGGCCCTGAACACCGATAATCGGTGTTGAGTGATCACCGCTGGACAGTGTCCATTTTTGAACACCGTTAAATAGTGTAGCTTGAACACTGCAGATGATCAGTGTCAAGTGAACACCGAACAACGGTGTAGCTCACCTGGACACTGAAAACTAGGGTTTATTCAACACCCTTGGGTGGTGTACATCCTTACTCGACACCGAGAAACAGTATTGATCCAACGCCAATATTCGGTGCAGAATGAACACCGAAAGATAGTGTTGAATTTAGTGGACACCATTTTTGAACACCACAAAATGGTGTTCAATCAAGTGAACACCATTTTGAACACCGACAAATAGTGTTGAATTGGGTGGACACCATTTTGAAAGCAAAAAACGGTGTTCAATCAAGTGAACACCGTTTTGAATACCGAAAAGTAGTGTTCAAATGAAGTGAACACTGTTTTTCGGTGTTGGGGTAACACTACTTTTCTAACAGTGCAGGTGTAGTGCGCTGTGATCCCTACTTTAACCATTTCTAGAAAAGGTCAGTGTTCCCTTTGGATTGGTTACTGAGAAGGCATGGTTCATTGATTCTGCTTTTTGTGTACTGGTGCCGAATTTAGTTTTTTCCAAAGCTTCTGGTCCAATTCTTTTGCTCAGCAATTTGACAACAGTTTCTGCATCCCTTTTTGACAATTGTAGTTTCCCTCTCTCGTGAACAGAAGATCAAGGGTTCGAACCGCTCTCGCACCTTGTTTTTAAAACCATTTTAAGCTGAATAACATGAATTACAACGACTTGATATTATATCGTGTTCATTTATGAGTACATTTACATCGAAGAGCTATGGTCACGTTGTAAGTCGTCTATCTCGTGAACAGAAGCTAAATGGTTCGAATCCCTCTCGTGCCAATTATTGTTAAAGCTGAATAACACGAATTGATAGATTCGTAAACAGAATATCAGGGCTTCAGACCACTCTTGTGCCTTTTATTTGTAATGCTAAATATGATGAAATAATTAGAAAAACTTTTGAGGTATTCGTTTATTAAGCTTGAGGCGCGGTGGCCTAGTGGTAAGGCGTCTGTTTCGTAAACAGAAGATCGAGGGTTCGAACCCCTCTCGTGCCAATTATTGTTAAAGTTGAATAACACGAATTTATATATTCGTAAACAGAATATCTGGGCTCCGGCCCCCTTTCGTGCCTTTTATTTGTAATGCTAAATATCAATAATTAATGAGAAAAAGTGTTGATGTATTTGTTTATTAACCTTGAGGCGCGGTGGCCAAGTGGTAAGGCGTCTGTTTCGTAAACAGAAGATCGAGGGTTCGAACCCCTCTCGCGCCTTGTTTTTAAAACCATTTTAACCTGAATAACATGAATTACAAGGACTTGATATCAGAAAGTGTTCATTTATGAGTCCTTTATAACTGCGAAAAGCTGTGGCCAATCTTTAAGTCGTCTATCTCGTGAACAGAAGCTAGAGGGTTCGAATCCCTCTCGTGCCAATTATTGTTAAAGTTGAATAACACGAATTTATGGATTCGTAAACAGAATATCAGGGCTTCAGACCACTCTCATTCCTTTTATTTGTAATGCTAAATATGAAGAAAAAATTACAAAAACGTTTGAGGTATTCGTTTATTAAGCTTGAGGCGCGGTGGCCAAGTGGTAAGGCGTCTGTTTCGTAAACAGAAGATCGAGGGTTCGAACCCCTCTCGCGCCTTGTTTTTAAAACCATTTTAAGCTGAATAACATGAATTACAAGGACTTGATATTAGATCGTGTTCATTTATGAGTACATTTACGTCGAAGAGCTGTGGCCACGTTGTAAGTCGCAAATCTCGTGAACAGAAGCTAAATGGTTCGAATCCCTCTCGTGCCAATTATTGTTAAATCTGAATAACACGAATTGATTGATAGATTCGTAAACAGAATATCTGGGAGTCAGACTGCTCTCGTGCCTTTTATTTGTAATGCTAAATATGATGAAATAATGAGATAAAGTGTTGATGAATACATAAAGTGTCGATGTATTCTAGTTGAGGCGCGGTGGCCAAGTGGTAAGGCGTCTGTTTCGTAAACAGAAGATCGAGGGTTCGAACCCCTCTCGCGCCTTGTTTTTAAAACCATTTTAACCTGAATAACATGAATTACAAGGACTTGATATCAGAAAGTGTTCATTTATGAGTCCTTTATAACTGCGAGGAGCTGTGGCCAAGTTGTAAGTCGTCTACCTCGTGAACAGAATCTAGGGGGTTCGAATACCTCTCGTGCCAATTATTGTTAATAAAGTTGAATAACACGAATTCATAGATTCGTAAACAGAATATCTGGGCTTCAGACCACTCTGATGCCTTTTATTTGATATGCTAAATATTAATAATTAATGAGAAAAAGTGTTGATGTATTTGTTTATTAACCTTGAGGCGCGGTGGCCAAGTGGTAAGGCGTCTGTTTCGTAAACAAAAGATCGAGGGTTCGAACCCCTCTCGCGCCTTGTTTTTAAAACAATTTTAAGCTAATTAACATGAATTACAAGAACTTGCTTTTAGAAAGTGTTCATGTATGAGTTCATTAACGGCGAGGAGCTGTGGCCAAGTTGCAAGTCGTTTTTCTCGTGAACAGAAGCTAAAGGGTTCGAATCCCTCTCGTGCCAATTATTGTTAAAGTTGAATAACACGAATTTATAGATTTATAGATTCGTAAACAGAATATCTGGGCTTCATACCACTCTCATGACTTTTATTTGTTATGCTAAATATGATGAAATAATTAGAAAAAGTGTTGATGTATTCGTTTATTAACCTTGAGGCGCGGTGGCCAAGTGGTAAGGCGTCTGTTTCGTAAACAGAAGATCGAGGGTTCGAACCCCTCTCGCGTCTGGTTTTTAAAACCATTTTAAGCTGAATAACATGAATTACAACGACTTGATATTAGAAAGTATTCATTTATGAGTTCATTAACGGCGAGTAGCTGTGGCCAAGTTGTAAGTCGACTATCTCGTGAACAGAAGCTAAAGGGTTCGAATCCCTCTCGTGCCAATTATTGTTAAAGTTGAATAACACGAATTCATAGATTCGTAAACAGAATATCTGGGCTTCAGAACCCTCTGATGCCTTTTATTTGTAATGCTAAATATTAATAATTAATGAGAAAAAGTGTTGATGTATTCGTTTATTAACCTTGAGGCGCGGTGGCCTAGTGGTAAGGCGTCTGTTTCGTAAGCAGAAGATCGAGGGTTCGAACCCCTCTCGCGCCTTGTTTTTAAAACAATTTTAAGCTAATTAACATGAATTACAAGAACTTGATATTAGAAAGTGTTCATTTATGAGTTCATTAACGGCGAGGAGCTGTGGCCAAGTTGTAAGTCGTCTATCTCGAGAACAGAAGCTAGAGGGTTCGAATACCTCTCGTGCCAATTATTGTTAAAGTTGAATAACACGAATTTATAGATTCGTAAACAGAATATCTGGGCTTCAGACCATTCTCATGCCTTTTATTTGTAATGCTAAATATCAATAATTAATGAGAAAAAGTGTTGGTGTATTTGCTTATTAACCTTGAGGCGCGGTGGCCAAGTGGTAAGGCGTCTGTTTCGTAAACAGAAGATCGAGGGTTCGAACACCTCTCGCGCCTTTTTTTAAAAACAATTTTAAGCTAATTAACATGAATTACAAGAACTTCCTTTTAGAAAGTGTTCATGTATGAGTTCATTAACGGCGAGGAGCTGTGGCCAAGTTGTAAGTCGTCTATCTCGTGAACAGAAGCTAGAGGGTTCGAATACCTCTCGTGCCTATTATTGTTAATAAAGTTGAATAACACGAATTGATAGATTTGTAAACAGAATATCTGGGCTTCAGACCACTCTCATGCCTTTTATTTGTAATGCTAAATATGATGAAATAATTAGAAAAATTGTTGATGTATTCGTTTATTAACCTTGAGGCGCGGTGGCCAAGTGGTAAGGCGTCTGTTTCGTAAACAGAAGATCGAGGGTTCGAACCCCTCTCGCGCCTTGTTTTTAAAACCATTTTAAGCTGAATAACATGAATTACAACGACTTGATATTAGAAAGTATTCATTTATGAGTTCATTAACGGCGAGTAGCTGTGGCCAAGTTGTAAGTCGACTATCTCGTGAACAGAAGCTAAAGGGTTCGAATCCCTCTCGTGCCAATTATTGTTAAAGTTGAATAACACGAATTTATAGATTTATAGATTCGTAAACAGAATATCTGGGCTTCAGACCATTCTCATGCCTTTTATTTGTAATGCTAAATATCAATAATTAATGAGAAAAAGTGTTGGTGTATTTGCTTATTAACCTTGAGGCGCGGTGGCCAAGTGGTAAGGCGTCTGTTTCGTAAACAGAAGATCGAGGGTTCGAACACCTCTCGCGCCTTTTTTTAAAAACAATTTTAAGCTAATTAACATGAATTACAAGAACTTCCTTTTAGAAAGTGTTCATGTATGAGTTCATTAACGGCGAGGAGCTGTGGCCAAGTTGTAAGTCGTCTATCTCGTGAACAGAAGCTAGAGGGTTCGAATACCTCTCGTGCCTATTATTGTTAATAAAGTTGAATAACACGAATTGATAGATTTGTAAACAGAATATCTGGGCTTCAGACCACTCTCATGCCTTTTATTTGTAATGCTAAATATGATGAAATAATTAGAAAAATTGTTGATGTATTCGTTTATTAACCTTGAGGCGCGGTGGCCAAGTGGTAAGGCGTCTGTTTCGTAAACAGAAGATCGAGGGTTCGAACCCCTCTCGCGCCTTGTTTTTAAAACCATTTTAAGCTGAATAACATGAATTACAACGACTTGATATTAGAAAGTATTCATTTATGAGTTCATTAACGGCGAGTAGCTGTGGCCAAGTTGTAAGTCGACTATCTCGTGAACAGAAGCTAAAGGGTTCGAATCCCTCTCGTGCCAATTATTGTTAAAGTTGAATAACACGAATTTATAGATTTATAGATTCGTAAACAGAATATCTGGGCTTCAGACCATTCTCATGCCTTTTATTTGTAATGCTAAATATCAATAATTAATGAGAAAAAGTGTTGGTGTATTTGCTTATTAACCTTGAGGCGCGGTGGCCAAGTGGTAAGGCGTCTGTTTCGTAAACAGAAGATCGAGGGTTCGAACACCTCTCGCGCCTTTTTTTAAAAACAATTTTAAGCTAATTAACATGAATTACAAGAACTTCCTTTTAGAAAGTGTTCATGTATGAGTTCATTAACGGCGAGGAGCTGTGGCCAAGTTGTAAGTCGTCTATCTCGTGAACAGAAGCTAGAGGGTTCGAATACCTCTCGTGCCTATTATTGTTAAAGTTGAATAACACGAATTGATTGATAGATTTGTAAACAGAATATCTGGGCTTCAGACCACTCTCATGCCTTTTATTTGTAATGCTAAATATGATGAAATAATTAGAAAAAGTGTTGATGTATTCGTTTATTAACCTTGAGGCGCGGTGGCCAAGTGGTAAGGCGTCTGTTTCGTAAACAGAAGATCGAGGGTTCGAACCCCTCTCGCGCCTTGTTTTTAAAACCATTTTAAGCTGAATAACATGAATTACAACGTCTTGATATTAGAAAGTATTCATTTATGAGTTCATTAACGGCGAGTAGCTGTGGCCAAGTTGTAAGTCGACTATATCGTGAACAGAAGCTAAAGGGTTCGAATCCCTCTCGTGCCAATTATTGTTAAAGTTGAATAACACGAATTCATAGATTCGTAAACAGAATATCTGGGCTTCAGAACCCTCTGATGCCTTTTATTTGTAATGCTAAATATTAATAATTAATGAGAAAAAGTGTTAATGTATTCGTTTATTAACCTTGAGGCGCGGTGGCCAAGTGGTAAGGCGTCTGTTTCGTAAACAGAAGATCGAGGGTTCGAACCCCTTTCGCGCCTGGTTTTTAAAACCATTTTAAGCTGAATAACATGAATTACAAGAACTTGCTTTTAGAAAGTGTTCATGTATTAGTTCATTAACGGCGAGGAGCTGTGGCCAAGTTGTAAGTCGTCTATCTCGTGAACAGAATCTAGGGGGTTCGAATACCTCTCGTGCCAATTATTGTTAAAGTTGAAAAACACGAATTCATAGATTCGTAAACAGAATATCTGGGCTTCATACCACTCTGATGCCTTTTATTTGTTATGCTAAATATTAATAATTAATGAGAAAAAAGTGTTGATGTATGCGTTTATTAACCTTGAGGCGCGGTGGCCAAGTGGTAAGGCGTCTGTTTCGTAAACAGAAGATCGAGGGTTCGAACCCCTCTCGCGTCTGGTTTTTAAAACCATTTTAAGCTGAATAACATGAATTACAACGACTTGATATTAGAAAGTATTCATTTATGAGTTCATTAACGGCGAGTAGCTGTGGCCAAGTTGTAAGTCGACTATCTCGTGAACAGAAGCTAAAGGGTTCGAATCCCTCTCGTGCCAATTATTGTTAAAGTTGAATAACACGAATTCATAGATTCGTAAACAGAATATCTGGGCTTCAGAACCCTCTGATGCCTTTTATTTGTAATGCTAAATATTAATAATTAATGAGAAAAAGTGTTGATGTATTCGTTTATTAACCTTGAGGCGCGGTGGCCTAGTGGTAAGGCGTCTGTTTCGTAAGCAGAAGATCGAGGGTTCGAACCCCTCTCGCGCCTTGTTTTTAAAACAATTTTAAGCTAATTAACATGAATTACAAGAACTTGATATTAGAAAGTGTTCATTTATGAGTTCATTAACGGCGAGTAGCTGTGGCCAAGTTGTAAGTCGACTATCTCGTGAACAGAAGCTAAAGGGTTCGAATCCCTCTCGTGCCAATTATTGTTAAAGTTGAATAACACGAATTCATAGATTCGTAAACAGAATATCTGGGCTTCAGAACCCTCTGATGCCTTTTATTTGTAATGCTAAATATTAATAATTAATGAGAAAAAGTGTTGATGTATTCGTTTATTAACCTTGAGGCGCGGTGGCCTAGTGGTAAGGCGTCTGTTTCGTAAGCAGAAGATCGAGGGTTCGAACCCCTCTCGCGCCTTGTTTTTAAAACAATTTTAAGCTAATTAACATGAATTACAAGAACTTGATATTAGAAAGTGTTCATTTATGAGTTCATTAACGGCGAGGAGCTGTGGCCAAGTTGTAAGTCGTCTATCTCGAGAACAGAAGCTAGAGGGTTCGAATACCTCTCGTGCCAATTATTGTTAATAAAGTTGAATAACACGAATTTATAGATTCGTAAACAGAATATCTGGGCTTCAGACCATTCTCATGCCTTTTATTTGTAATGCTAAATATCAATAATTAATGAGAAAAAGTGTTGGTGTATTTGCTTATTAACCTTGAGGCGCGGTGGCCAAGTGGTAAGGCGTCTGTTTCGTAAACAGAAGATCGAGGGTTCGAACACCTCTCGCGCCTTTTTTTAAAAACAATTTTAAGCTAATTAACATGAATTACAAGAACTTCCTTTTAGAAAGTGTTCATGTATGAGTTCATTAACGGCGAGGAGCTGTGGCCAAGTTGTAAGTCGTCTATCTCGTGAACAGAAGCTAGAGGGTTCGAATACCTCTCGTGCCTATTATTGTTAATAAAGTTGAATAACACGAATTGATAGATTTGTAAACAGAATATCTGGGCTTCAGACCACTCTCATGCCTTTTATTTGTAATGCTAAATATGATGAAATAATTAGAAAAATTGTTGATGTATTCGTTTATTAACCTTGAGGCGCGGTGGCCAAGTGGTAAGGCGTCTGTTTCGTAAACAGAAGATCGAGGGTTCGAACCCCTCTCGCGCCTTGTTTTTAAAACCATTTTAAGCTGAATAACATGAATTACAACGACTTGATATTAGAAAGTATTCATTTATGAGTTCATTAACGGCGAGTAGCTGTGGCCAAGTTGTAAGTCGACTATCTCGTGAACAGAAGCTAAAGGGTTCGAATCCCTCTCGTGCCAATTATTGTTAAAGTTGAATAACACGAATTTATAGATTTATAGATTCGTAAACAGAATATCTGGGCTTCAGACCATTCTCATGCCTTTTATTTGTAATGCTAAATATCAATAATTAATGAGAAAAAGTGTTGGTGTATTTGCTTATTAACCTTGAGGCGCGGTGGCCAAGTGGTAAGGCGTCTGTTTCGTAAACAGAAGATCGAGGGTTCGAACACCTCTCGCGCCTTTTTTAAAAAACAATTTTAAGCTAATTAACATGAATTACAAGAACTTCCTTTTAGAAAGTGTTCATGTATGAGTTCATTAACGGCGAGGAGCTGTGGCCAAGTTGTAAGTCGTCTATCTCGTGAACAGAAGCTAGAGGGTTCGAATACCTCTCGTGCCTATTATTGTTAAAGTTGAATAACACGAATTGATTGATAGATTTGTAAACAGAATATCTGGGCTTCAGACCACTCTCATGCCTTTTATTTGTAATGCTAAATATGATGAAATAATTAGAAAAAGTGTTGATGTATTCGTTTATTAACCTTGAGGCGCGGTGGCCAAGTGGTAAGGCGTCTGTTTCGTAAACAGAAGATCGAGGGTTCGAACCCCTCTCGCGCCTTGTTTTTAAAACCATTTTAAGCTGAATAACATGAATTACAACGTCTTGATATTAGAAAGTATTCATTTATGAGTTCATTAACGGCGAGTAGCTGTGGCCAAGTTGTAAGTCGACTATATCGTGAACAGAAGCTAAAGGGTTCGAATCCCTCTCGTGCCAATTATTGTTAAAGTTGAATAACACGAATTCATAGATTCGTAAACAGAATATCTGGGCTTCAGAACCCTCTGATGCCTTTTATTTGTAATGCTAAATATTAATAATTAATGAGAAAAAGTGTTAATGTATTCGTTTATTAACCTTGAGGCGCGGTGGCCAAGTGGTAAGGCGTCTGTTTCGTAAACAGAAGATCGAGGGTTCGAACCCCTTTCGCGCCTGGTTTTTAAAACCATTTTAAGCTGAATAACATGAATTACAAGAACTTGCTTTTAGAAAGTGTTCATGTATTAGTTCATTAACGGCGAGGAGCTGTGGCCAAGTTGTAAGTCGTCTATCTCGTGAACAGAATCTAGGGGGTTCGAATACCTCTCGTGCCAATTATTGTTAAAGTTGAAAAACACGAATTCATAGATTCGTAAACAGAATATCTGGGCTTCATACCACTCTGATGCCTTTTATTTGTTATGCTAAATATTAATAATTAATGAGAAAAAAGTGTTGATGTATGCGTTTATTAACCTTGAGGCGCGGTGGCCAAGTGGTAAGGCGTCTGTTTCGTAAACAGAAGATCGAGGGTTCGAACCCCTCTCGCGTCTGGTTTTTAAAACCATTTTAAGCTGAATAACATGAATTACAACGACTTGATATTAGAAAGTATTCATTTATGAGTTCATTAACGGCGAGTAGCTGTGGCCAAGTTGTAAGTCGACTATCTCGTGAACAGAAGCTAAAGGGTTCGAATCCCTCTCGTGCCAATTATTGTTAAAGTTGAATAACACGAATTCATAGATTCGTAAACAGAATATCTGGGCTTCAGAACCCTCTGATGCCTTTTATTTGTAATGCTAAATATTAATAATTAATGAGAAAAAGTGTTGATGTATTCGTTTATTAACCTTGAGGCGCGGTGGCCTAGTGGTAAGGCGTCTGTTTCGTAAGCAGAAGATCGAGGGTTCGAACCCCTCTCGCGCCTTGTTTTTAAAACAATTTTAAGCTAATTAACATGAATTACAAGAACTTGATATTAGAAAGTGTTCATTTATGAGTTCATTAACGG
The DNA here is from genome assembly GCA_037893245.1 of Crossaster papposus. Taxonomy (NCBI): domain Eukaryota; kingdom Metazoa; phylum Echinodermata; class Asteroidea; order Velatida; family Solasteridae; genus Crossaster; species Crossaster papposus. The sequence continues at coordinate 97,625 of JBAIAA010000214.1, read as the reverse complement.
CGAGGAGCTGTGGCCAAGTTGTAAGTCGTCTATCTCGAGAACAGAAGCTAGAGGGTTCGAATACCTCTCGTGCCAATTATTGTTAAAGTTGAATAACACGAATTTATAGATTCGTAAACAGAATATCTGGGCTTCAGACCATTCTCATGCCTTTTATTTGTAATGCTAAATATCAATAATTAATGAGAAAAAGTGTTGGTGTATTTGCTTATTAACCTTGAGGCGCGGTGGCCAAGTGGTAAGGCGTCTGTTTCGTAAACAGAAGATCGAGGGTTCGAACACCTCTCGCGCCTTTTTTTAAAAACAATTTTAAGCTAATTAACATGAATTACAAGAACTTCCTTTTAGAAAGTGTTCATGTATGAGTTCATTAACGGCGAGGAGCTGTGGCCAAGTTGTAAGTCGTCTATCTCGTGAACAGAAGCTAGAGGGTTCGAATACCTCTCGTGCCTATTATTGTTAAAGTTGAATAACACGAATTGATTGATAGATTTGTAAACAGAATATCTGGGCTTCAGACCACTCTCATGCCTTTTATTTGTAATGCTAAATATGATGAAATAATTAGAAAAAGTGTTGATGTATTCGTTTATTAACCTTGAGGCGCGGTGGCCAAGTGGTAAGGCGTCTGTTTCGTAAACAGAAGATCGAGGGTTCGAACCCCTCTCGCGCCTTGTTTTTAAAACCATTTTAAGCTGAATAACATGAATTACAACGTCTTGATATTAGAAAGTATTCATTTATGAGTTCATTAACGGCGAGTAGCTGTGGCCAAGTTGTAAGTCGACTATATCGTGAACAGAAGCTAAAGGGTTCGAATCCCTCTCGTGCCAATTATTGTTAAAGTTGAATAACACGAATTCATAGATTCGTAAACAGAATATCTGGGCTTCAGAACCCTCTGATGCCTTTTATTTGTAATGCTAAATATTAATAATTAATGAGAAAAAGTGTTAATGTATTCGTTTATTAACCTTGAGGCGCGGTGGCCAAGTGGTAAGGCGTCTGTTTCGTAAACAGAAGATCGAGGGTTCGAACCCCTTTCGCGCCTGGTTTTTAAAACCATTTTAAGCTGAATAACATGAATTACAAGAACTTGCTTTTAGAAAGTGTTCATGTATTAGTTCATTAACGGCGAGGAGCTGTGGCCAAGTTGTAAGTCGTCTATCTCGTGAACAGAATCTAGGCGGTTCGAATACCTCTCGTGCCAATTATTGTTAAAGTTGAAAAACACGAATTCATAGATTCGTAAACAGAATATCTGGGCTTCATACCACTCTGATGCCTTTTATTTGTTATGCTAAATATTAATAATTAATGAGAAAAAAGTGTTGATGTATGCGTTTATTAACCTTGAGGCGCGGTGGCCAAGTGGTAAGGCGTCCGTTTCGTAAACAGAAGATCGAGGGTTCGAACCCCTCTCGCGCCTGGTTTTTAAAACCATTTTAAGCTGAATAACATGAATGAATTACAACGACTTGATATTAGAAAGTGTTCATGTATGAGTTCATTAACGGCGAGGAGCTGTTGCCAAGTTGTAAGTCGTCTATCTCGTGAACAGAAACTAAAGGGTTCGAATACCTCTCGTGCCAATTATTGTTCAAGTTGAATAACCCGAATTTATAGATTCGTAAACAGAATTTCTGGGCTTCAGACCACTCTCATGCCTCTTATTTGTAATGCTAAATATCAATAATTAATGAGAAAAAGTGTTGGTGTATTTGTTTATTAACCTTGAGGCGCGGTGGCCAAGTGGTAAGGCGTCTGTTTCGTAAACAGAAGATCGAGGGTTCGAACCCCTCTCCCTATTTTAAAAACAATTTGAAGCTAATTAACATGAATTACAAGAACTTGCTTTTAGAAAGTGTTCATGTATGAGTTCATTAACGGCGAGGAGCTGTGGCCAAGTTGTAAGTCGTCTATCTCGTGAACAGAATCTAGGGGGTTCGAATACCTCTCGTGCCAATTATTGTTAAAGTTGAATAACACGAATTCATAGATTCGTAAACAGAATATCTGGGCTTCAGACCACACTGATGCCTTTTATTTGTTATGCTAAATATTAATAATTAATGAGAAAAAGTGTTGATGTATTTGTTTATTAACCTTGAGGCGCGGTGGCCAAGTGGTAAGGCGTCTGTTTCGTAAACAGAAGATCGAGGGTTCGAACCCCTCTCGCGCCTTGTTTTTAAAACCATTTTAAGCTGAATAACATGAATTACAACGACTTGATATTAGAAAGTATTCATTTATGAGTTCATTAACGGCGAGTAGCTGTGGCCAAGTTGTAAGTCGACTATCTCGTGAACAGAAGCTAAAGGGTTCGAATCCCTCTCGTGCCAATTATTGTTAAAGTTGAATAACACGAATTCATAGATTCGTAAACAGAATATCTGGGCTTCAGAACCCTCTGATGCCTTTTATTTGTAATGCTAAATATTAATAATTAATGAGAAAAAGTGTTGATGTATTCGTTTATTAACCTTGAGGCGCGGTGGCCAAGTGGTAAGGCGTCTGTTTCGTAAACAGAAGATCGAGGGTTCGAACCCCTTTCGCGCCTGGTTTTTAAAACCATTTTAAGCTGAATAACATGAATTACAAGAACTTGCTTTTAGAAAGTGTTCATGTATTAGTTCATTAACGGCGAGGAGCTGTGGCCAAGTTGTAAGTCGTCTATCTCGTGAACAGAATCTAGGGGGTTCGAATACCTCTCGTGCCAATTATTGTTAATAAAGTTGAAAAACACGAATTCATAGATTCGTAAACAGAATATCTGGGCTTCATACCACTCTGATGCCTTTTATTTGTTATGCTAAATATTAATAATTAATGAGAAAAAAGTGTTGATGTATGCGTTTATTAACCTTGAGGCGCGGTGGCCAAGTGGTAAGGCGTCCGTTTCGTAAACAGAAGATTAATAACAATAACAATAACATATAACATTTATATAGCGCTTAATACAAGTGTTTCTAAGCGCTAAGATTTCCCCGGTCATTGGGCTCATGAAACATTCCAAATACTATCTCAGCTCCCTGGGGAGTATACAGCTCGATGCTGCCATTTCGGCGCAAACCAGCTAAACCAACCACAATATAACCATCTCTGCCCTCACAGGTACCCATTTACTCCTGGGTGGAGAGAAGCAATGAGTGACAAAGTGCCTTGCCCAAGGGCACACGAACCGTAGTCCCAGGCCGGACTCGAACCCACAACCTGTAGCTTTACCTACAGATTACAAATTCAATGCTCCAGACCACGAGGCCACGGCACTCCACTGATTGAGGGTTCGAACCCCTCTCGGGCCTGGTTTTTAAAACCATTTGAAGCTGAATAACATGAATTACAACGACTTGATATTAGAAAGTGTTCATGTATGAGTTCATTAACGGCGAGGAGCTGTTGCCAAGTTGTAAGTCGTCTATCTCGTGAACAGAAACTAAAGGGTTCGAATACCTCTCGTGCCAATTATTGTTAAAGTTGAATAACCCGAATTTATAGATTCGTAAACAGAATTTCTGGGCTTCAGACCACTCTCATGCCTCTTATTTGTAATGCTAAATATCAATAATTAATGAGAAAAAGTGTTGGTGTATTTGTTTATTAACCTTGAGGCGCGGTGGCCAAGTGGTAAGGCGTCTGTTTCGTAAACAGAAGATCGAGGGTTCGAACCCCTCTCCCTTTTTTTAAAACAATTTGAAGCTAATTAACATGAATTACAAGAACTTGCTTTTAGAAAGTGTTCATGTATGAGTTCATTAACGGCGAGGAGCTGTGGCCAAGTTGTAAGTCGTCTATCTCGTGAACAGAATCTAGGGGGTTCGAATACCTCTCGTGCCAATTATTGTTAAAGTTGAATAACACGAATTCATAGATTCGTAAACAGAATATCTGGGCTTCAGACCACTCTGATGCCTTTTATTTGTTATGCTAAATATTAATAATTAATGAGAAAAAGTGTTGATGTATTTGTTTATTAACCTTGAGGCGCGGTGGCCAAGTGGTAAGGCGTCTGTTTCGTAAACAGAAGATCGAGCGTTCGAACCCCTCTCGCGCCTTGTTTTTAACATGAATTACAACGTCTTGATATTAGAAAGTATTCATTTATGAGTTCATTAACGGCGAGTAGCTGTGGCCAAGTTGTAAGTCGACTATCTCGTGAACAGAAGCTAAAGGGTTCGAATCCCTCTCGTGCCAATTATTGTTAAAGTTGAATAACACGAATTCATAGATTCGTAAACAGAATATCTGGGCTTCAGAACCCTCTGATGCCTTTTATTTGTAATGCTAAATATTAATAATTAATGAGAAAAAGTGTTAATGTATTCGTTTATTAACCTTGAGGCGCGGTGGCCAAGTGGTAAGGCGTCTGTTTCGTAAACAGAAGATCGAGGGTTCGAACCCCTTTCGCGCCTGGTTTTTAAAACCATTTTAAGCTGAATAACATGAATTACAAGAACTTGCTTTTAGAAAGTGTTCATGTATTAGTTCATTAACGGCGAGGAGCTGTGGCCAAGTTGTAAGTCGTCTATCTCGTGAACAGAATCTAGGGGGTTCGAATACCTCTCGTGCCAATTATTGTTAAAGTTGAAAAACACGAATTCATAGATTCGTAAACAGAATATCTGGGCTTCATACCACTCTGATGCCTTTTATTTGTTATGGTAAATATTAATAATTAATGAGAAAAAAGTGTTGATGTATGCGTTTATTAACCTTGAGGCGCGGTGGCCAAGTGGTAAGGCGTCCGTTTCGTAAACAGAAGATCGAGGGTTCGAACCCCTCTCGCGCCTGGTTTTTAAAACCATTTTAAGCTGAATAACATGAATGAATTACAACGACTTGATATTAGAAAGTGTTCATGTATGAGTTCATTAACGGCGAGGAGCTGTTGCCAAGTTGTAAGTCGTCTATCTCGTGAACAGAAACTAAAGGGTTCGAATACCTCTCGTGCCAATTATTGTTAAAGTTGAATAACCCGAATTTATAGATTCGTAAACAGAATTTCTGGGCTTCAGACCACTCTCATGCCTCTTATTTGTAATGCTAAATATCAATAATTAATGAGAAAAAGTGTTGGTGTATTTGTTTATTAACCTTGAGGCGCGGTGGCCAAGTGGTAAGGCGTCTGTTTCGTAAACAGAAGATCGAGGGTTCGAACCCCTCTCCCTATTTTAAAAACAATTTGAAGCTAATTAACATAAATTACAAGAACTTGCTTTTAGAAAGTGTTCATGTATGAGTTCATTAACGGCGAGGAGCTGTGGCCAAGTTGTAAGTCGTCTATCTCGTGAACAGAATCTAGGGGGTTCGAATACCTCTCGTGCCAATTATTGTTAAAGTTGAATAACACGAATTCATAGATTCGTAAACAGAATATCTGGGCTTCAGACCACACTGATGCCTTTTATTTGTTATGCTAAATATTAATAATTAATGAGAAAAAGTGTTGATGTATTTGTTTATTAACCTTGAGGCGCGGTGGCCAAGTGGTAAGGCGTCTGTTTCGTAAACAGAAGATCGAGGGTTCGAACCCCTCTCGCGCCTTGTTTTTAAAACCATTTTAAGCTGAATAACATGAATTACAACGACTTGATATTAGAAAGTATTCATTTATGAGTTCATTAACGGCGAGTAGCTGTGGCCAAGTTGTAAGTCGACTATCTCGTGAACAGAAGCTAAAGGGTTCGAATCCCTCTCGTGCCAATTATTGTTAAAGTTGAATAACACGAATTCATAGATTCGTAAACAGAATATCTGGGCTTCAGAACCCTCTGATGCCTTTTATTTGTAATGCTAAATATTAATAATTAATAAGAAAAAGTGTTGATGTATTCGTTTATTAACCTTGAGGCGCGGTGGCCAAGTGGTAAGGCGTCTGTTTCGTAAACAGAAGATCGAGGGTTCGAACCCCTTTCGCGCCTGGTTTTTAAAACCATTTTAAGCTGAATAACATGCATTACAAGAACTTGCTTTTAGAAAGTGTTCATGTATTAGTTCATTAACGGCGAGGAGCTGTGGCCAAGTTGTAAGTCGTCTATCTCGTGAACAGAATCTAGGGGGTTCGAATACCTCTCGTGCCAATTATTGTTAATAAAGTTGAAAAACACGAATTCATAGATTCGTAAACAGAATATCTGGGCTTCATACCACTCTGATGCCTTTTATTTGTTATGCTAAATATTAATAATTAATGAGAAAAAAGTGTTGATGTATGCGTTTATTAACCTTGAGGCGCGGTGGCCAAGTGGTAAGGCGTCCGTTTCGTAAACAGAAGATCGAGGGTTCGAACCCCTCTCGCGCCTGGTTTTTAAAACCATTTGAAGCTGAATAACATGAATTACAACGACTTGATATTAGAAAGTGTTCATGTATGAGTTCATTAACGGCGAGGAGCTGTTGCCAAGTTGTAAGTCGTCTATCTCGTGAACAGAAACTAAAGGGTTCGAATACCTCTCGTGCCAATTATTGTTAAAGTTGAATAACCCGAATTTATAGATTCGTAAACAGAATTTCTGGGCTTCAGACCACTCTCATGCCTCTTATTTGTAATGCTAAATATCAATAATTAATGAGAAAAAGTGTTGGTGTATTTGTTTATTAACCTTGAGGCGCGGTGGCCAAGTGGTAAGGCGTCTGTTTCGTAAACAGAAGATCGAGGGTTCGAACCCCTCTCCCTTTTTTTAAAACAATTTGAAGCTAATTAACATGAATTACAAGAACTTGCTTTTAGAAAGTGTTCATGTATGAGTTCATTAACGGCGAGGAGCTGTGGCCAAGTTGTAAGTCGTCTATCTCGTGAACAGAATCTAGTGGGTTCGAATACCTCTCGTGCCAATTATTGTTAAAGTTGAATAACACGAATTCATAGATTCGTAAACAGAATATCTGGGCTTCAGACCACTCTGATGCCTTTTATTTGTTATGCTAAATATTAATAATTAATGAGAAAAAGTGTTGATGTATTTGTTTATTAACCTTGAGGCGCGGTGGCCAAGTGGTAAGGCGTCTGTTTCGTAAACAGAAGATCGAGCGTTCGAACCCCTCTCGCGCCTTGTTTTTAAAACAATTTTAAGCTAATTAACATGAATTACAAGAACTTGCTTTTAGAAAGTGTTCATGTATGAGTTCATTAACGGCGAGGAGCTGTGGCCAAGTTGTAAGTCGTCTATCTCGTGAACAGAAGCTAGAGGGTTCGAATACCTCTCGTGCCTATTATTGTTAAAGTTGAATAACACGAATTTATAGATTTGTAAACAGAATATCTGGGCTTCAGACCACTCTCATGACTTTTATTTGTAATGCTAAATATGATGAAATAATTAGAAAAAGTGTTGATGTATTCGTTTATTAACCTTGAGGCGCGGTGGCCAAGTGGTAAGGCGTCTGTTTCGTAAACAGAAGATCGAGGGTTCGAACCCCTCTCGCGCCTGGTTTTTAAAACCATTTTAAGCTGAATAACATGAATTACAACGACTTGATATTAGAAAGTATTCATTTATGAGTTCATTAACGGCGAGTAGCTGTGGCCAAGTTGTAAGTCGACTATCTCGTGAACAGAAGCTAAAGTGTTCGAATCCCTCTCGTGCCAATTATTGTTAAAGTTGAATAACACGAATTCATAGATTCGTAAACAGAATATCTGGGCTTCAGACCACTCTCATGCCTCTTATTTGTAATGCTAAATATCAATAATTAATGAGAAAAAGTGTTGGTGTATTTGTTTATTAACCTTGAGGCGCGGTGGCCAAGTGGTAAGGCGTCTGTTTCGTAAACAGAAGATCGAGGGTTCGAACCCCTCTCCCTTTTTTTAAAACAATTTTAAGCTAATTAACATGAATTACCAGAACTTGCTTTTAGAAAGTGTTCATGTATGAGTTCATTAACGGCGAGGAGCTGTGGCCAAGTTGTAAGTCGTCTATCTCGTGAACAGAAGCTAGGGGGTTCGAATAACTCTCGCGCCAATTATTGTTAAAGTTGAATAACACGAATTGATAGATTCGTAAACAGAATATCTGGGCTTTAGACCACTCTCATGCCTTTTATTTGTAATGCTAAATATCGATAATTAATGAGAAAAAGTGTTGATGTATTTGTTTATTAACCTTGAGGCGCGGTGGCCAAGTGGTAAGGCGTCTGTTTCGTAAACAGAAGATCAAGGGTTCGAACCCCTTTCGCGCCTGGTTTTTAAAACCATTTTAAGCTGAATAACATGAATTACAAGAACTTGCTTTTAGAAAGTGTTCATGTATGAGTTCATTAACGGCGAGGAGCTGTGGCCTTGTTGTAAGTCGTCTATCTCGTGAACAGAATCTAGGGGGTTCGAATACCTCTAGTGCCAATTATTGTTAAAGTTGAATAACACGAATTCATAGATTCGTAAACAGAATATCTGGGCTTCAGACCACTCTGATGCCTTTTATTTGATATGCTAAATATTAATAATTAATGAGAAAAAGTGTTGATGTATTTGTTTATTAACCTTGAGGCGCGGTGGCCAAGTGGTAAGGCGTCTGTTTCGTAAACAGAAGATCGAGGGTTCGAACCCCTCTCGCGTCTGGTTTTTAAAACCATTTTAAGCTGAATAACATGAATTACAACGACTTGATATTAGAAAGTATTCATTTATGAGTTCATTAACGGCGAGTAGCTGTGGTCAAGTTGTAAGTCGTCTATCTCGTGAACAGAAGCTAGAGGGTTCGAATACCTCTCGTGCCTATTATTGTTAAAGTTGAATAACACGAATTGATAGATTTGTAAACAGAATATCTGGGCTTCAGACCACTCTCATGCCTTTTATTTGTAATGCTAAATATGATGAAATAATTAGAAAAAGTGTTGATGTATTCGTTTGTTAACCTTGAGGCGCGGTGGCCAAGTGGTAAGGCGTCTGTTTCGTAAACAGAAGATCGAGGGTTCGAACCCCTCTCGCGCCTTGTTTTTAAAACCATTTTAAGCTGAATAACATGAATTACAACGACTTGATATTAGAAAGTATTCATTTATGAGTTCATTAACGGCGAGTAGCTGTGGCCAAGTTGTAAGTCGACTATCTCGTGAACAGAAGCTAAAGGGTTCGAATCCCTCTCGTGCCAATTATTGTTAAAGTTGAATAACCCGAATTTATAGATTCGTAAACAGAATTTCTGGGCTTCAGACCACTCTCATGTCTCTTATTTGTAATGCTAAATATCAATAATTAATGAGAAAAAGTGTTGGTGTATTTGTTTATTAACCTTGAGGCGCGGTGGCCAAGTGGTAAGGCGTCTGTTTCGTAAACAGAAGATCGAGGGTTCGAACCCCTCTCCCTTTTTTAAAAACAATTTGAAGCTAATTAACATGAATTACAAGAACTTGATATTAGAAAGTATTCATTTATGAGTTCATTAACGGCGAGTAGCTGTGGCCAAGTTGTAAGTCGACTATCTCGTGAACAGAAGCTAAAGGGTTCGAATCCCTCTCGTGCCAATTATTGTTAAAGTTGAATAACACGAATTCATAGATTCGTAAACAGAATATCTGGGCTTCAAAACCCTCTGATGCCTTTTATTTGTAATGCTAAATATTAATAATTAATGAGAAAAAGTGTTGATGTATTTGTTTATTAACCTTGAGGCGCGGTGGCCAAGTGGTAAGGCGTCTGTTTCGTAAACAGAAGATCGAGGGTTCGAACCCCTCTCGCGCCTTGTTTTTAAAACAATTTTAAGCTAATTAACATGAATTACAAGAACTTAATTTTAGAAAGTGTTCATGTATGAGTTCATTAACGGCGAGGAGCTGTGGCCAAGTTGTAAGTCGTCTATCTCGTGAACAGAAGCTAGAGGGTTCGAATCCCTCTCGTGCCAATTATTGTTAAAGTTGAATAACACGAATTTATAGATTCGTAAACAGAATATCTGGGCTTCAGAACTCTCTGATGCCTTTTATTTGTAATGCTAAATATTAATAATTAATGAGAAAAAGTGTTGATGTATTCGTTTATTAACCTTGAGGCGCGGTGGCCAAGTGGTAAGGCGTCTGTTTCGTAAACAGAAGATCGAGGGTTCGAACCCCTCTCGCGCCTTGTTTTTAAAACAATTTTAAGCTAATTAACATGAATTACAAGAACTTGATATTAGAAAGTATTCATTTATGAGTTCATTAACGGCGAGTAGCTGTGGCCAAGTTGTAAGTCGACTATCTCGTGAACAGAAGCTAAAGGGTTCGAATCCCTCTCGTGCCAATTATTGTTAAAGTTGAATAACACGAATTCATAGATTCGTAAACAGAATATCTGGGCTTCAGAACCCTCTGATGCCTTTTATTTGTAATGCTAAATATTAATAATTAATGAGAAAAAGTGTTGATGTATTCGTTTATTAACCTTGAGGCGCGGTGGCCAAGTGGTAAGGCGTCCGTTTCGTAAACAGAAGATCGAGGGTTCAAACCCCTCTCGCGCCTGGTTTTTAAAACCATTTTAAGCTGAATAACATGAATTACAACGACTTGATATTAGAAAGTGTTCATGTATGAGTTCATTAACGGCGAGGAGCTGTTGCCAAGTTGTAAGTCGTCTATCTCGAGAACAGAAGCTAGAGGGTTCGAATACCTCTCGAGCCAATTAATGTTAAAGTTGAATAACACGAATTTATAGATTCGTAAACAGAATATCTGGGCTTCAGACCACTCTCATGCCTCTTATTTGTAATGCTAAATATCAATAATAAATGAGAAAAAGTGTTGGTGTATTTGTTTATTAACCTTGAGGCGCGGTGGCCAAGTGGTAAGGCGTCTGTTTCGTAAACAGAAGATCGAGGGTTCGAACCCCTCTCGCGCCTTGTTTTTAAAACAATTTTAAGCTAATTAACATGAATTACAAGAACTTAATTTTAGAAAGTGTTCATGTATGAGTTCATTAACGGCGAGGAGCTGTGGCCAAGTTGTAAGTCGTCTATCTCGTGAACAGAAGCTAAAGGGTTCGAATCCCTCTCGTGCCAATTATTGTTAAAGTTGAATAACACGAATTCATAGATTCGTAAACAGAATATCTGGGCTTCAGAACTCTCTGATGCCTTTTATTTGTAATGCTAAATATTAATAATTAATGAGAAAAAGTGTTGATGTATTTGTTTATTAACCTTGAGGCGCGGTGGCCAAGTGGTAAGGCGTCTGTTTCGTAAACAGAAGATCGAGGGTTCGAACCCCTCTCGCGCCTTGTTTTTAAAACAATTTTAAGCTAATTAACATGAATTACAAGAACTTAATTTTAGAAAGTGTTCATGTATGAGTTCAGTTAAGGAGAAATGACGAAAAAGTGGACATTCTTTGATTCGAATGGGCGAGGACGCGCAGCGTCCGAGCCCAATTTGAATCAAAGAATGTCCACCTTTTGAGTCGTTTCTCCGACTTAAACTACGTCCCTTTTACACCCATTGTCAATATTTAAAAGGAACAACAAGTGTCAATTCTTACTAATGCTTTAAAGTATGAGACGATTTAATTCCATTGTTCAGTGGTGCAAGCTACTAAGAAATGTGAAAGCTTTGTCCTGTCTAGTCTCCGTGTTGCGTAACCAAACAAGTGAATAAAGGTTGGGTAAAATGAGGGTGTTTAAAATGCCCAGTACATTCGACTTCGAAGTCATTTGATGCCATACATTGTTGTGCGTCGGTGTGTCTCTGCTAACTCCGCTAATATGTCTTCCAGTGAGGATCCGTACATATTTTTGAGTAGGAATACGTTGGGAGATATGTTGCGTCATTTCAAGAACTGACTCGCCAATTTATTTTGATGGTGATTTACACCAGTATTTTGGGACATATTCGATGAGGATTTATACTCCAATGAGGATTTACTAAAGCGGCAAATTCAGAGGTGAAGAAACTTCCTACTACTCGTGGCTGATTTGGACCCCTAACGGATCAGGTAATGATGGAAAATAAGCAAGAAACGGAAACAAGAACTTGTTATTCCCAACATTTGGCTTAGCTCTCATCAGCAGCTCATTTTGGCTTAATATTTTTACCAATTTTAGCCCTTTTTATGGTGTAACAATATCGTCAGTAGTCATTATTCCGTGTCGAAAGTATACCAGCCTTTTGTTAAACCCTGAACGGTTTCATTATCACACGTCAAACCAGACTCGGAACAAAACTAATTTCTGTTGGTTTTTCTGCCGTTTTTGCTACACAGGTATACGACAGGACAGGACAACATGGGCGAGTTAGCGAATGTAAAGTACATGTACGTGTTATACGTATACCAGCCCTTTTAAAGTTGTGCATTAGTACTTTTTAGGACCTTCGAACGTATGACATAACTATGAACTATCTCCGTCGAAAATTATTCCCATTTACAAGAAATGTACATATTTTAAATTGCAAACCATCGCTTCGACCTTGCTAATAAAAAGGTTTATCCTCCATTTGTTTTCTTAGTGGTAATAAGTTCTTGGGCCATTTTCATTTTCGAATGTTTTAGACAAACCTTGATGCAATTTGTTACATGCGGTTTGGCGCATCCATCTTATTTTATTTTTGTTATTGTTGATATCCCAGGTTGTGGCAAATCTGTGCAACAAGGCTTTTGGACGAACCACTCCATACGATCGAGCATGGCAGCATCTCGTCTCTACAACAAGGGCTTCGGTGGCCAGAACCAGTGAGGATCATAGGAGAGCAGTCAGCCGGGCTGAAACCGCATAAGCGCGTCGACACGGCAAAGAGACCTCCAAGACAATTAACTGTTGAAAGCTCTAAAGAAACTGTCAACATAGCTCTTACTAAGTTGTAATAAATATAACAATAGCAATTTCTGTGTCCACTGAGTCGTTCTTTTTCTGTTAATTCTTAAAATAATGTACAGTTAACTGTACATTCTTTAAAATAATCGACACTTTTCTGAATAGAGTGACGTCACAAGAGTAGTTTAATTAACGGCGAGGAGCTGTGGCCAAGTTGTAAGTCGACTATCTCGTGAACAGAATCTAAAGGGTTCGAATCCCTCTCGTGCCAATTATTGTTAAAGTTGAATAACACGAATTTATAGATTCGTAAACAGAATATCTGGGCTTCAGAACTCTCTGATGCCTTTTATTTGTAATGCTAAATATTAATAATTAATGAGAAAAAGTGTTGATGTATTCGTTTATTAACCTTGAGGCGCGGTGGCCAAGTGGTAAGGCGTCTGTTTCGTAAACAGAAGATCGAGGGTTAGAACCCCTCTCGCGCCTTGTTTTTAAAACAATTTTAAGCTAATTAACATGAATTACAAGAACTTGATATTAGAAAGTATTCATTTATGAGTTCATTAACGGCGAGTAGCTGTGGCCAAGTTGTAAGTCGACTATCTCGTGAACAGAAGCTAAAGGGTTCGAATCCCTCTCGTGCCAATTATTGTTAAAGTTGAATAACACGAATTTATAGATTCGTAAACAGAATACCTGGGCTTCAGAACTCTCTGATGCCTTTTATTTGTAATGCTAAATATTAATAATTAATGAGAAAAAGTGTTGGTGTATTTGTTTATTAACCTTGAGGCGCGGTGGCCAAGTGGTAAGGCGTCTGTTTCGTAAACAGAAGATCGAGGGTTCGAACCCCTCTCTCGCCTGGTTTTTAAAACCATTTTAAGCTAAATAACATGAATTACAACGACTCGATATTAGAAAGTGTTCATTTATGAGTTCATTAACGGCGAGGAGCTGTGGCCAAGTTGTAAGTCGACTATCTCGAGAACAGAAGCTAGAGGGTTCGAATACCTCTCGTGCCAATTAATGTTAAAGTTGAAAAACACGAATTTATAGATTCGTAAACAGAATATCTGGGCTTCAGACCACTCTCATGCCGTTTATTTGTAATGCTAAATATCAATAATTAATGAGAAAAAGTGTTGATGTATTCGTTTATTAACCCTGAGGCGCGGTGGCCAAGTGGTAAGGCGTCTGTTTCGTAAACAGAAGATCGAGGTTCGAACCCCTCTCGCGCCTGGTTTTCAAAACCATTTGAAGCTGAATAACAGGAATTACAACGACTCGATATTAGAAAGTGTTCATTTATGAGTTCATTAACGGCGAGGAGCTGTGGCCAAGTTGTAAGTCGACTATCTCGAGAACAGAAGCTAGAGGGTTCGAATACCTCTCGTGCCAATTACTGTTAAAGTTGAAAAACACGAATTTATAGATTCGTAAACAGAATATCTGGGCTTCAGACCACTCTCATGCCTTTTATTTGTAATGCTAAATATCAATAATTAATGAGAAAAAGTGTTGATGTATTCGTTTATTAACCCTGAGGCGCGGTGGCCAAGTGGTAAGGCGTCTGTTTCGTAAACAGAAGATCGAGGTTTCGAACCCCTCTCGCGCCTCGTTTTTCAAACAATTTTAAGCTAATTAACATGAATTATAAGAACTTGCTTTTAGAAAGTGTTCATGTATGAGTTCATTAACGGCGAGGAGCTGTGGCCAAGTTGTAAGTCGTCTATCTCGTGAACAGAAGCTAGAGGGTTCGAATCCCTCTCGTGCCAATTATTGTTAAAGTTGAATAACACGAATTTATATATTCGTAAACAGAATATCTGGGCTTCAGACCACTCTCATGCCTTTTATTTGTAATGCTAAATATCAATAATTAATGAGAAAAAGTGTTGATGTATTCGTTTATTAACCTTGAGGCGCGGTGGCCAAGTGGTAAGGCGTCTGTTTCGTAAACAGAAGATCGAGGGTTCGAAACCCTCTTGCGCCTCGTTTTTAAAACAATTTTAAGCTAATTAACATGAATTATAAGAACTTGCTTTTAGAAAGTGTTCATGTTTGAGTTTATTAACGGCGAGGAGCTGTGGCCAAGTTGTAAGTCGTCTATCTCGTGAACAGAAGCTAAAGGGTTCGAATCCCTCTCGTGCCAATTATTGTTAAAGTTGAATAACACGAATTTATAGATTCGTAAACAGAATATCTGGGCTTCAGAACTCTCTGATGCCTTTTATTTGTAGTGCTAAATATCAATAATTAATGAGAAAAAGTGTTGATGTATTCGTTTATTAACCTTGAGGCGCGGTGGCCAAGTGGTAAGGCGTCTGTTTCGTAAACAGAAGATCGAGGGTTCGAAACCCTCTCGCGCCTCGTTTTTAAAACAATTTTAAGCTAATTAACATGAATTATAAGAACTTGCTTTTAGAAAGTGTTCATGTTTGAGTTTATTAACGGCGAGGAGCTGTGGCCAAGTTGTAAGTCGTCTATCTCGTGAACAGAAGCTAAAGGGTTCGAATCCCTCTCGTGCCAATTATTGTTAAAGTTGAATAACACGAATTTATAGATTCGTAAACAGAATATCTGGGCTTCAGAACTCTCTGATGCCTTTTATTTGTAGTGCTAAATATCAATAATTAATGAGAACAAGTGTTGATGTATTTGTTTATTAACCTTGAGGCGCGGTGGCCAAGTGGTAAGGCGTCTGTTTCGTAAACAGAAGATTGAGGGTTCGAATACCTCTCGTGCCAATTATTGTTAAAGTTGAATAAAGTTGAATAACACGAATTTATAGATTCTTAAACAGAATATCTGGGGTTCTGACCACTCTCATTCTTTTTTATTTGTAATGCTAAATATCAATAATTAATGAGAACAAGTGTTGATGTATTTGTTTATTAACGTTGAGGCGCGGTGGCCAAGTGGTAAGGCGTCTGTTTCGTAAACAGAAGATCGAGGGTTCGAACCCCTCTCGCCCCTTCTTTTTAAAACCATTTTAAGCTGAATAACATGAATTACAACGACTTGATATTAGAAAGTGTTCATTTATGAGTTCATTAACGGCGAGGAGCTGCGGCCAAGTTGTAAGTCGACTATCTCGTGAACAGAATCTAAAGGGTTCGAATCCCTCTCGTGCCAATTATTGTTAAAGTTGAATAACACAAATTTATAGATTCGTAAACAGAATATCTGGGCTTCAGAACTCTCTGATGCCTTTTATTTGTAATGCTAAATATTAATAATTAATGAGAAAAAGTGTTGGTGTATTTGTTTATTAACCTTGAGGCGCGGTGGCCAAGTGGTAAGGCGTCTGTTTCGTAAACAGAAGCTCGAGGGTTCGAACCCCTCTCGCGCCTTGTTTTTAAAACAATTTTAAGCTAATTAACATGAATTACAAGAATTTAATTTTAGAAAGTGTTCATGTATGAGTTCATTAATGGCGAGGAGCTGTGGCCAAGTTGTAAGTCGTCTATCTCGTGAACAGAAGCTATAGGGTTCGAATACCTCTCGTGTCAATTATTGTTAAAGTTGAATAACACGAATTTATAGATTCTTAAACAGAATATCTGGGGTTCAGACCACTCTCATTCTTTTTTATTTGTAGTGCTAAATATCAATAATTAATGAGAACAAGTGTTGATGTATTTGTTTATTAAACTTGAGGCGCGGTGGCCAAGTGGTAAGGCGTCTGTTTCGTAAACAGAAGATCGAGGGTTCGAACCCCTCTCGCGCATTCTTTTTAAAACCATTTTAAGCTGAATAACATGAATTACGACGACTTGATATTAGAAAGTGTTCATTTATGAGTTCATTAACGGCGAGGAGCTGTGGCCAAGTTGTAAGTCGTCTATCTCGTGAACAGAAGCTAAAGGGTTCGAATCCCTCTCGTGCCAATTATTGTTAATAATAAAGTTGAATAACACGAATTCATAGATTCGTAAACAGAATATCTGGGCTTCAGAACTCTCTGATGCCTTTTATTTGTAATGCTAAATATTAATAATTAAGGAGAAAAAGTGTTGGTGTATTTGTTTATTAACCTTGAGGCGCGGTGGCCAAGTGGTAAGGCGTCTGTTTCGTAAACAGAAGATCGAGGGTTCGAACCCCTCTCGCGCCTTGTTTTTGAAACAATTTTAAGCTAATTAACATGAATTACAAGAACTTAATTTTAGAAAGTGTTCATGTATGAGTTCATTAATGGCGAGGAGCTGTGGCCAAGTTGTAAGTCGTCTATCTCGTGAACAGAAGCTAGAGGATTCGAATACCTCTCGTGCCAATTATTATTAAAGTTGAATAACACGAATTTATAGATTCGTAAACAGAATATCTGGGCTTCAGAACTCTCTGATGCCTTTTATTTGTAATGCTAAATATTAATAATTAATGAGAACAAGTGTTGATGTATTTGTTTATTAACCTTGAGGCGCGGTGGCCAAGTGGTAAGGCGTCTGTTTCGTAAACAGAAGCTCGAGGGTTCGAACCCCTCTCGCGCCTGGTTTTTAAAACAATTTTAAGCTAATTAACATGAATTACAAGAATTTAATTTTAGAAAGTGTTCATGTATGAGTTCATTAATGGCGAGGAGCTGTGGCCAAGTTGTAAGTCGTCTATCTCGTGAACAGAAGCTAGAGGGTTCGCATACCTCTCGTGTCAATTATTGTTAAAGTTGAATAACACGAATTTATAGATTCTTAAACAGAATATCTGGGGTTCAGACCACTCTCATTTTTTTTTATTTGTAATGCTAAATATCAATAATTAATGAGAACAAGTGTTGATGTATTTGTGTATTAACCTTGAGGCGCGGTGGCCAAGTGGTAAGGCGTCTGTTTCGTAAACAGAAGATCGAGGGTTCAAACCCCTCTCGCGCCTTCTTTTTAAAACCATTTTAAGCTGAATAACATGAATTACAACGACTTGATATTAGAAAGTGTTCATTTATGAGTTCATTAACGGCGAGGAGCTGTGGCCAAGTTGTAAGTCGTCTATCTCGTGAACAGAAGCTAAAGGGTTCGAATCCCTCTCGTGCCAATTATTGTTAAAGTTGAATAACACGAATTCATAGATTCGTAAACAGAATATCTGGGCTTCAGAACTCTCTGATGCCTTTTATTTGTAATGCTAAATATTAATAATTAAGGAGAAAAAGTGTTGGTGTATTTGTTTATTAACCTAGAGGCGCGGTGGCCAAGTGGTAAGGCGTCTGTTTCGTAAACAGAAGATCGAGGGTTCGAACCCCTCTCGCGCCTTGTTTTTAAAACAATTTTAAGCTAATTAACATGAATTACAAGAACTTAATTTTAGAAAGTGTTCATGTATGAGTTCATTAATGGCGAGGAGCTGTGGCCAAGTTGTAAGTCGTCTATCTCGTGAACAGAAGCTAGAGGGTTCGAATCCCTCTCGTGCCAATTATTGTTAAAGTTGAATAACACGAATGTATAGATTCGTAAACAGAATATCTGGGCTTCAGAACTCTCTGATGCCTTTTATTTGTAATGCTAAATATTAATAATTAATGAGAACAAGTGTTGATGTATTTGTTTATTAACCTTGAGGCGCGGTGGCCAAGTGGTAAGGCGTCTGTTTCGTAAACAGAAGATCGAGGGTTCGAATACCTCTCGTGCCAATTATTGTTAAAGTTGAATAACACGAATTTATAGATTCTTAAACAGAATATCTGGGGTTCTGACCACTCTCATTCTTTTTTATTTGTAATGCTAAATATCAATAATTAATGAGAACAAGTGTTGATGTATTTGTTTATTAACCTTGAGGCGCGGTGGCCAAGTGGTAAGGCGTCTGTTTCGTAAACAGAAGATCGAGGGTTCGAACCCCTCTCGCGCCTTCTTTTTAAAACCATTTTAAGCTGAATAACATGAATTACAACGACTTGATATTAGAAAGTGTTCATTTATGAGTTCATTAACGGCGAGGAGCTGCGGCCAAGTTGTAAGTCGTCTATCTCGTGAACAGAAGCTAGAGGGTTCGAATACCTCTCGTGTCAATTATTGTTAAAGTTGAATAACACGAATTTATAGATTCTTAAACAGAATATCTGGGGTTCAGACCACTCTCATTTTTTTTTATTTGTAATGCTAAATATCAATAATTAATGAGAACAAGTGTTGATGTATTTGTGTATTAACCTTGAGGCGCGGTGGCCAAGTGGTAAGGCGTCTGTTTCGTAAACAGAAGATCGAGGGTTCGAACCCCTCTCGCGCATTCTTTTTAAAACCATTTTAAGCTGAATAACATGAATTACGACGACTTGATATTAGAAAGTGTTCATTTATGAGTTCATTAACGGCGAGGAGCTGTGGCCAAGTTGTAAGTCGTCTATCTCGTGAACAGAAGCTAAAGGGTTCGAATCCCTCTCGTGCCAATTATTGTTAATAATAAAGTTGAATAACACGAATTCATAGATTCGTAAACAGAATATCTGGGCTTCAGAACTCTCTGATGCCTTTTATTTGTAATGCTAAATATTAATAATTAATGAGAAAAAGTGTTGGTGTATTTGTTTATTAACCTTGAGGCGCGGTGGCCAAGTGGTAAGGCGTCTGTTTCGTAAACAGAAGATCGAGGGTTCAAATCCCTCTCGCGCCTTGTTTTTAAAACAATATTAAGCTAATTAACATGAATTACAAGAATTTACTTTTAGAAAGTGTTCATGTATGAGTTCATTAAGGGCGAGGAGCTGTGGCCAAGTTGTAAGTCGTCTATCTCGTGAACAGAAGCTACAGGGTTCGAATACCTCTCGTGTCAATTATTGTTAAAGTTGAATAACACGAATTTATAGATTCTTAAACAGAATATCTGGGGTTCAGACCACTCTCATTTTTTTTTTATTTGTAATGCTAAATATCAATAATTAATGAGAACAAGTGTTGATGTATTTGTTTATTAACCTTGAGGCGCGGTGGCCAAGTGGTAAGGCGTCTGTTTCGTAAACAGAAGATCGAGGGTTCAAACCCCTCTCGCGCCTTCTTTTTAAAACCATTTTAAGCTGAATAACATGAATTACAACGACTTGATATTAGAAAGTGTTCATTTATGAGTTCATTAACGGCGAGGAGCTGTGGCCAAGTTGTAAGTCGTCTATCTCGTGAACAGAAGTTAAAGGGTTCGAATCCCTCTCGTGCCAATTATTGTTAAAGTTGAATAACACGAATTCATAGATTCGTAAACAGAATATCTGGGCTTCAAAACTCTCTGATGCCTTTTATTTGTAATGCTAAATATTAATAATTAAGGAGAAAAAGTGTTGGTGTATTTGTTTATTAACCTTGAGGCGCGGTGGCCAAGTGGTAAGGCGTCTGTTTCGTAAACAGAAGATCGAGGGTTCGAACCCCTCTCGCGCCTTGTTTTTAAAACAATTTTAAGCTAATTAACATGAATTACAAGAACTTGCTTTTAGAAAGTGTTCATGTATGAGTTCATTAACGGCGAGGAGCTGTGGCCAAGTTGTAAGTCGTCTATCTCGTGAACAGAAGCTAAAGGGTTCGAATCCCTCTCGTGCCAATTATTGTTAAAGTTGAATAACACGAATTTATAGATTCGTAAACAGAATATCAGGGCTTCAGAACCCTCTGATGCCTTTTATTTGTAATGCTAAATATTAATAATTATTAAGAAAAAGTGTTGATGTATTCGTTTATTAACCTTGAGGCGCGGTGGCCAAGTGGTAAGGTGTCTGTTTTGTAAACAGAAGATCGAGGGTTCGAACCCCTCCCGCGCCTTATTTAAAAAAAAATTAAGCTAATTAACATGAATTACAAGAACTTGCTTTTAGAAAGTGTTCATGTATGAGTTCATTAACGGCGAGGAGCTGTGGCCAAGTTGTAAGTCGTCTATCTCGTAAACAGAAGCTAGAGGGTTCGAATACCTCTCTTGCCAATTATTATTGTTAAAGTTGAATAACACTAATTGATAGATTCGTAAACAGAATATTTGGGCTTCAGACCACTCTCATGCCTTTTATTTGTAATGCTAAATATGATGAAATAATTAGAAAAAGTGTGGATGTATTCGTTTATTAACCTTGAGGCGCGGTGGCCAAGTGGTAAGGCGTCTGTTTCGTAAACAGAAGGTCGAGGGTTCGAACCCCACTCGCGCCTTGTTTTTAAAACAATTTTAAGCTAATTAACATGAATTACAAGAACTTGCTTTTAGAAAGTGTTCATGTATGAGTTCATGTATGAGCACTGGTTCACCTGATGATTGTATTAAGTTTAAGGAAGTCAAAAATATCTACAATCGACAACTTTATCAATCAAAATGTTCTTTCTTCAACGAAAAGATCATTAACTGCGGTAACGATCACAAGAATCTTTTCCGGGTCATCAATGACATTCTACATAACAGGAAGCCGTCTAAGCTTCCTGATCATGATTGTCATAGTGAACTGGCTGATCGTTTCTCAAAATTCTTTACGGCCAAAATTGTGTCAATCAGGGAAAGTCTCTCCTCTCATACATCAGATTCTACAGCTCCACACTCTAATGTATGTTCATCTTTGGACACATTCATCGTGGTTCGTGATACTGATGTTCGATATATCATCTCTAAGGCACCTAGTCCATCTTGCCTTCTTGACCCACTACCGTCATGGATGGTCAAACAGTTTTTGGATACTCTTGTTCCCACCATCACCTTGGTTGTGAACTCATCCCTCTCATCTGGTGTTGTACCAACCTCTCTGAAATCTGCAGTGATTACACCTGTGCTCAAGAAGCCGAGTTTGGACCATAACATCTTGAAGAACTTCCGTCCTGTCAGTAACCTGCCCTTCTTGTCCAAGGTGCTCGAAAGGGTAGTCTCTGAGCAGCTGATGGACTACATGAGTGATCACCATCTCCATGAGCCCCTTCAGTCTGCATACAAGCGTTTCCACAGCACAGAAACGGCCCTCCTCCGGGTCCACAACGACATCATGTGGACCATGGAGAAGCGGGGTGTTACTATCCTTGTCCTGCTTGACCTAAGTGCAGCCTTTGACACTATTGACCATAGAGTCCTACTTGATCGGATGGAAAGGCTTATTGGACTGCACGATGTTCCACTGAAGTGGTTCACATCTTATCTGTCCGGAAGATCACAACGTGTCCACATCAACCACGAGTTCTCTGCACCCCAACACTTGAAATTCGGGGTTCCTCAAGGATCAGTGCTCGGTCCAATCCTGTTTCTGATTTATACCCTTCCACTAGGTCATATCATCCGCAGGCATGGCATGGAATTGCACATGTATGCTGACGATACACAGATCTATATCTCAATTTGCCCTGTTACGCCTGATGAGGTCTTAAAGGGTGTGTCAAGAGTTGAAGGTTGTATCATGGAAGTGCAAGACTGGATGTCATCAAATTTCCTGAAACTCAACGCCGACAAGACTGAGGTATTAACAATTGGTTTCAGGGCTCAACTCGCCAAGTTCAATCTGCCATCTCTGAAAGTCGCTGGAGCTGACGTCCCTCCCCAAACTAATCCAGTCAGGAATCTTGGGGTCATGTTTGACTCTGGGATGACTATGTCTGCTCAGGTGTCCAGTATCATCAAAGCTGCTAACTACCACCTAATAAACATTAGTAGAGCCCGTAAACTGCTGACTGTTGAGGCCACTAAGTTGGCAGTACATACTCTGGTGACATCACGACTGGACTACTGTAACAGCCTCTTGATCGGTATCAATCAAAAACTCAAAAAGAGGCTTGAAAATGTTCAGCGATCTGCTGCCAGAGTAATTTCTAACAAACGGAAGTTTGACTCCATCACTCCTGAACTCATCAAATTACACTGGCTCCCAATCACACAAAGAATCAACTATAAGGTCATCATTCTTATGTTCAAAGCTTACTGGAAACTAGCTCCTGCTTACATCATGGACATGCTTCGAATTCCTCCTCAACGGAGACGTGGTCTTCGATCATCAACCTCCTCTTCGCTGCACTTTGTTGTGCCCAGAACCCATTGTGTTTCCTTTGCTGATAGGTCATTCTCTGTTTATGGCCCCATAATCTGGAACAAACTTCCAGAAAACATCAGAGACACCACCTCACTGCATACATTCAAGACACTCCTGAAAGCTCATCTTTTTCGGGATGCGTACCAGCAGTAATTCATCTTCATTTTGTGCCTCTTCAGCGCCTTAGAGCAAACTTTTGATTTTGGCGCTTTATAAATATCTTTTTGATTTGATTTGATTTGATTCATTAACGGCGAGGAGCTGTGGCCAAGTTGTAAGTCGTCTATCTCGTAAACAGAAGCTAGAGGGTTCGAATACCTCCCTTGCCAATTATTGTTAATAATAAAGTTGAATAACACTAATTGATAGATTCGTAAACAGAATATCTGGGCTTCATACCACTCTCATGCCTTTTATTTGTAATGCTAAATATGATGAAATAATTAGAAAAAGTGTGGATGTATTCGTTTATTAACCTTGAGGCGCGGTGGCCAAGTGGTAAGGCGTCTGTTTCGTAAACAGAAGATCGAAGGTTCGAACCCCTCTCGCGCCTTGTTTTTAAAACAATTTAAAGCTAATTAACATGAATTACAAGAACTTGCTTTTGAAAGTGTTCATGTATGAGTTCATTAAGGGCGAGGAGCTGTGGCCAAGTTGTAAGTCGTCTATCTCGTGAACAGAAGCTAAAGGGTTCGAATCACTCTCGTGCCAATTATTGTTAATAAAGTTGAATAACACGAATTTATAGATTCGTAAACAGAATATCAGGGCTTCAGAACCCTCTGATGCCTTTTATTTGTAATGCTAAATATTAATAATTATTAAGAAAAAGTGTTGATGTATTCGTTTATTAACCTTGAGGCGCGGTGGCCAAGTGGTAAGGTGTCTGTTTTGTAAACAGAAGATCGAGGGTTCGAACCCCTCCCGCGCCTTATTTAAAAAAAAATTAAGCTAATTAACATGAATTACAAGAACTTGCTTTTAGAAAGTGTTCATGTATGAGTTCATTAACGGCGAGGAGCTGTGGCCAAGTTGTAAGTCGTCTATCTCGTAAACAGAAGCTAGAGGGTTC
Organism: Crossaster papposus; assembly: GCA_037893245.1. Taxonomy (NCBI): domain Eukaryota; kingdom Metazoa; phylum Echinodermata; class Asteroidea; order Velatida; family Solasteridae; genus Crossaster; species Crossaster papposus. Next base: position 73,871 of record JBAIAA010000214.1, on the reverse strand, counting down.
GAATACCTCTCTTGCCAATTATTGTTAAAGTTGAATAACACTAATTGATAGATTCGTAAACAGAATATCTGGGCTTCAGACCACTCTCATGCCTTTTATTTGTAATGCTAAATATGATGAAATAATTAGAAAAAGTGTGGATGTATTCGTTTATTAACCTTGAGGCGCGGTGGCCAAGTGGTAAGGCTTCTGTTTCGTAAACAGAAGATCGAGGGTTCGAACCCCTCTCGCGCCTTGTTTTTAAAACCATTTTAAGCTGAATAACATGAATTACAACGACTTGATATTAGAAAGTGTTCATTTATGAGTTCATTAACGTCGAGGAGCTGTGGCCAAGTTGTAAGTCGACTATCTCGTGAACAGAAGCTAAAGGGTTCGAATACCTCTTGTGCCAATTATTGTTAAAATAAAATAAAATAAAATTGAATAACACGAATTTATAGATTCGTAAACAGAATATCTGGGCTTCAGACCACTCTCATTCTGTTTTATTTGTAATGCTAAATATCAATAATTAATGAGAACAAGTGTTGATGTATTTGTTTATTAATCTTGAGGCGCGGTGGCCAAGTGGTGAGGCGTCTGTTTCGTAAACAGAAGATCGATGGTTCGAACCCCTCCCGCGCCTTGTTTTTAAAACAATTATAAGCTAATTAACATGAATTACAAGAACTTGCTTTTAGAAAGTGTTCATGTATGAGTTCATTAACGGCGAGGAGCTCTGGCCAAGTTTTAAGTCGTCTATCTCCTGAACACAACCCAGTCTCCTTCTTAAATTGTGTGTATATCACAATTTAAGAAACTGTACATGCGCGGTAATGCTAGCAAAACAGAGGTTGGTTCTTAAAGAGTGAATAAACAAGTGTATAATGTTCTTAACTACTTGAATTAGTTGGTTTGAGTTTGGGGTAGGATAAGGGAGAATTCGGGTTAGGGTACAGAAAGAAAGAAAAAGTCGGGTTAGGGTACAGAAAGAAAGAAAAAGTCGGGTTAGGGTACAGAAAAAAAGAAAAACGTTCATAATACTGCATTAACAGCCATTCTTATTAACTAAATCAAGTAATTAAGAACATCATACACTTGTTTATTCACTCTTTAAGAACCAACCTCCGTTTTGCCAGCTTTACTGCGCATGTACAGTTTCTTAAATTGTGATACACACAATTGGTCAGTGTACACAATTTAAGAAGGAGACTGGGCTGCCGGCGGCATGGCCCCGTCGACGTAATTTTTTTCCTAGGAGGGTTAGGGGTAATTATCATAAATGGGCGGCTCTAGACCCCTCACGTCATGATTATTCAGTAGTTTTAACAATGACACTAATACATTGTTATTGCTCAATCAACTAGTTACACATAGCCCAGAGGTACATTAAAGCACTTTGAAAAACGGCTTCTGTCGACCTCTCCCAGTAGCTATAGTGGATAATGGGTTAGTTTGTAGATCGTTCGACTGGGGTTCGAATTCGCTCTCTGTCTATTTTTCATTGACTATTTTGGTCTCTAAGTTTGTTGTTGGAGTGAGTTTAATTTAGGGGGAAATAAGGATCTGAGAACCTAAGTGTCTTCTACTCAGTGTGGTGTAGAAACGCCCATTGATGATAATTACCCCTAACCCTCATAGGAAAAGGAATTACGCCGTCGGCCTCGTTGCGCAGCGCCCTCCAGTGCCAGACTAGCTCAAGGTTGTACATTTACATTATTGTCCACATTTTGGGGGTTTTTGTGCAAATATTTGTGCCGGCCCCAGGGCCAATTTTCACGTGATCTTTATTGCTTTTGATTGATAATCAGCTGATTTTGGGCTTAGCATGAAAAACACGTAGAATTTTGGCTGGTAACAAGTTTTTAATGAGTAAGACTTGTTTGTTCTAAGCAAATTTATGTGCTTAGAAGCAGCTCTATGAAATTGGCGCCAGGTTTTAGGTAGTAACTTTTTTAAACCAATAAAATTATTCTATCCCGACATGTGTTTTGTACCGATGCTAAAACAGGTGCTAATTTATTTTGTTTTCCTTATAAAGAAAACATTTACATGTAATTTTATAAAATTTATTTTATAAAAAGATTATTCTAGCGTCAATACACGCGCGTCCTTTTTGTATCAATAAAAATTAGTAAAACGAACATTAAAGGTCGTATACACCATTTTGCAGACATACATTAAGTTTTACCAAATTATTAAGTAATATCTTATTTATTTGAAAGTTAACAATGATCAAGAATTCCACTTTTTTTTTAACAGTAATCACCCCAAGTAATATCTAATCAGATCTACAGCTCTTTCAGACATTTGCTAGAACGTCGACGCTACGAGATTGGAAATTCGAAAATATCGAACATTCTGAGTTTTTGTATCACCAACTGATGGCGTCCACACGAACAAAGTAATTACACAGTGCGGCCGGTGTCGAGTGAATTTCAGACTATGAATTCCGGACTTATTGGTAGTGATGCGTATGTCCCAGTGAATATTGACCGGTCACGTGAGAGGGTTTAACCAACGATAGGGGGAAAAGGGGTCCGATTTTTATAGGAGTCTGATATTCATATCACACCGGCGTTGTTTGTATTTGCAGCACACATTGTCAATGTCATGATTATTCAGCTAGTCTATGTTTATTCATGAAAATAGTACATTAAAACATTGTATAGAACAGATTACGTTATGCTGCACGAGTGGCTAATGGACTAAGGATTTCAAAACATGTTTACAAAAATATAGCAAGAATTGTTTATAGAAAAGTGTTTACTCGCTAAACACAGTCGGACATAAAAAAAAACCAGTCGGACATAAAAAAAACCATCTGAACGGCCTTAATTCCCCCTCCAAAAAAATCCTGCATTCCCCTCTGTGTGTGATCTGTTAGTTTATAAAAATAAGTAGTTTGAAAGTCTGGCATTGTTTGTGTCACAGTTATCATGACTGGCCTGTTTAATTTCCCACATTTTTCATGCAAGTGTCAGTGAAATTGACTTCAAACTTTTGTATTTGTTTTTGATGTATATTGCTTTTGTATCGGCAAGGGAGATAGAACTTAGAAGGCATCAAAGATTGTGTCCTAAATAAAAAGAATACTTTATGTCAGAGGTAATCGGGACAAAGAAACAAATGGCTCCCTTGTTTATGAAAAATATACTTAACTCTTGGGGTTTTTTTTGTTTGTTTGGGTTTCTTTTTATTTATTTTTAATTTTTATATTTTTCTTGTGTTTTGGGGTTTTTTTTTTTTTGGTTTTTTTTTGGGGGGGGGGGTGTGTTTAGGGGGGGGGGGGGGGTTAATTAAGGAGGTTTTATGAATTGCAATGCAGATGATTGCCCAGATTTTACAGGTCGGATTGTGTGTGACGTGGCTAGTAGTAGCACGGCGAGTAGATGGTCGCATTGAACGAATCCCCACTGATGCCGCTTAGCTGAATGCTCCAAATCTCAAGGCGGCTTGCCCCTGAAAACACTGCAGTGTCGTCTCCGTGATTGCCTAGCTGTATTTCATCGTCTGTGACCGCCACCCAGTAACGACCGCTGCCGCCTCCCAGGTTGCAATCGACTAGAAAAGCTGTTTTTCGCTCACTGATAATTATACATCTTTTATCTGTAAACGCTGTCACACACAAAAAAAGAATTATTAAATTGAAAACTGCACGATCTATTCCATTTTACTGAAAGAATATCTTACTAAAGTAGTGGAAGTTTCACGCGTTTCGAGCGAGGTTTTCATGATTACCCCTGCCCATCTCAGATGGCGGGGACGTATTCACTTATGTCTGTTTATCTGTCGGGCTGTCTGTCGAGCTATTGGTATGTCGGGCTGTTTGTCTGCTGTCTGTCTATGCTGTCTGTCTGTCTATTGTTTATCTTTAAGCAAGATTATAGGGAAGAAAACATTGGATGGATTCAGCGAAACTTGGTGGGTAGATAGCTATGGTGGCCCTGGAGGGACACGCATATCATGAATGGTGTAACCTAAGGTAGGATACACCATTGGTAATTGCTTGAATTATCATGAATGGGTGGATTTGGGGTGTTGTATTTTATAGTAAATCTCGTTTAACTGGCCTGTGCGAAGTTTTACAATTATAGATGGCGAGAAAATCACGAAAAACAGCGTTTGTTTTAAACCGCTGTAAGGCAGTTATTCTTATGTTATTATTGTTCCTTCGCGATCGCGAATTTTGTTTTATAAAATTATATTTTTCGGAATAATTACAGGATATCTAGCGCGATCATTTTGCTGGATGCCTAGAATCATTATTTACTTTCAAATAAGTAAGATATTTCTTAAGAATTCGGTAGTGAATATTTTTGATATCTGCAAATTTTGTATCCGAGATTTGTTTCTGAACTTAAAACAGATCCACTGATCTCTCGTGATAATAGAGGGAGCCCTCAATAAGCCCGTTTTTGGAGTATTGATGACCTGCATAGACGGAAGGCGCGCCCCGGACAAATGAAAAACTCGGTCTTGGAGCAAGACTAGCCAAAACCTAGCTTGATGGAAACAAAATTCGCGTCAAAATTTAGGTTTCGTCGTGAAATTTGACGTGAAATTTGACGTCAATATTCGCGACTTTAGGGGCAAGTCGCGAAATTTGACGTCAATATTCGCGACTTTTGGGGAAAATCGTTAAATTTGACGTCAATATTGGCGTCAATATTCGCGACTTTGGGTAAAGTCGTGAAATTTGTCGCGAATATTGACGTCAATATTCTCGATATGCGTAATCCCTTCAGGGCCACCATAGATAGCTTATGGGTCAAGGATGATTCCATTAAATGTCCAGATTGATCTGGATCCAGTTCAGGTAATCTGGATCACTTTGACAACCAGTTACGCTGGGATGCGCTTTGAGCTATGATTGGATAGAATTTGGGCGACCTGTGAACTGGAGGTCACCAGTTCCGCGGCTCAGCTGCGCTGCGTGCAATAGGAAGGTCAAAAGGTCAGGTCACGACTTTCTTCTCAGAATTCTGGGCGGTGGGACCTAGCAAAGTGTCTAATAATTTGCAAACGGCGATCGGTCCGATCTAGTCTGGTTCCCAGACCAAATATTTCTGACTATTTCTGATTAAATATTAGGTCCGGTGGCCGCCAATGTCACGTGACCAAAACTGGAGAAATTCCTCCAGTTTCCGAAAATGTTCGAAGTTTTCCGAACATGTTCTATTGACGGTCGGGTATTATCGTTAACGTTCGCGATGTCGAGTGTTTCCGGGTGTTAAGTGGTTATAAGGTAACGTTAATAAAATAATGTCCATTTTCTTTTATGGTTTTTATAAAATAACCCCCCCCCCCCCCCCCTCCCGGCTACAGTGCACGACCATTTAAATATTTTTTTCATATAAGAGAAATTTGTTATATTCATATTGTGCTCCAGTTCCTCCTATTTCTGGTAAATGATAGGTCCTGTGTGAGCGACAATTCATCAATCTACTGTAACTTTGCAAGTGTCATTCACCCATACACTATTTACGCCACCTTTTTTTGCCTCGCTATGATTTTCAGGTTTCCATGTATACCCAATTTGGCTAATGTTTTGAGAAAATCTAAACAAAAAGTATTACAAAAAAGCAGTCGTTTATGTTGTGAGAGCTTACCAGTGCAGCTTTTGTCTTCTTGTCCTTAATAATCTTTAGCAGAGCGGTTACTCCAGCTTGTGACACTAGCGGTATGTCAATGTTGTCATCCATGGAGAGCTTCAAACTTAGACAGCCTCTCCAGAATCTTCCTGTTGGCCTCTACTTCACTTTGGAGGGACTAAACAGCCACTTTGATCTCGTTGATGGCCCTTAGGATAATGTTCAGTACAGCTACATCAATTCTTCTTCGGAATTCTTCTTCGGAATTCTCCTTAAACATTCTCCTTAAACATTCTACTTAAACATTCTACTTCGCAAATCTCCTTCGCAAATCTCCTTCACAATTGTTTTTCGCAATTCTCCTTCGCAATTATTTTTCCATTATTCTTTCTTCTTTGGAATTCCTCTCAGGAATTCTTTAAAATCTTCTTAGAAATTCTCCTTCAAAATTCTCCTTCGGAATAATTTTTTTGATTGATTTTTGATTTTTTTATTTGAAATCCTTATCAAAATTATCTTCGGTATCCTTTGGAATTCTCTTTCGGAATTCTTCCTCAGAATTCTCCTTAGAAATTCTCCTTACCAATTCTTCAGAATTCTCTTTCGGAAGTCTTCTTCCCTTCGGAATTCCCCATCGGAATTCCCCTTAGGAATTCTCCTTCGTAATTCTTTATCAAAATCCTCTTTAGAATCCTCCGTCAGAATTCTCCTAAGGAATTCATCTTCGGAATTCTCCTTTGAAATTCTCTTTAAAAAATTCTCCTTAAAAATTCTTATTCGCAAATCTCCTTCACAATTCTTCTTTTTTGAATTCTTCTTCGAAGTGCTTATTTAAAATCTTCGGAAATGTTCTTCAGAAATCTTTGGAGAACTTTCAACTTCTCCTTTGGAATTTTTCCTGTGGAATTCCCCTTCGGAATTCTCTTCAGAATTCTCTTCAGAATTCTCCTTTTGAATTCTCTGTCAAATTCCACTTAGAAATTCCCCTTAGAAATTCCCCTTGGAAATTACCCTTCGAAATTCCACAATCTCCTCTAAAATTCTCCTCTGAAATTCTCCTTTGGAATTCCCCTTCAAAATTCCTCTTCAAAATTTTCCAGGAATTTCCCTTGGAATTCTCCTTCGGAATTCCCCTTTGGAATTCTCCTTTATAATTTTTCGTCGAAATCCCCTTCGAAATCCTCTTTGTATCCTCTTTGTATCCTCTTTTGGAATTCTTCAGAATTCTCTTTCGGAAATCTTCTTCCCTTCGGAATTCCCCTTAGGAATTCTCCTTGGTAATTCTTTTTCAAAATCCTCTTTGGAATCCTCTGTAAATATTTGGAATTCTCCTTTGGAATTCTCCTAAGGAATTTTCCTAAGGAATTCTCCTAAGAAATTATTCACCGGAATTCTCCTTTGAAATTCTCCTAAGGAATTCATCTTCGAAATTTTCCTTTGAAATTCTCCTTAAAAAATTCTCCTTAAAATTTCTTATTCCCAAATCTCCTTCACAATTGTTCTTGGCAATTCTCCTTCGCAATTATTTTTCCATTATTCTTTCTTCTTTGGAATTCTTCTCAGGAATTCTTTGAAATCTTCTTAGAAATTATCCTTCAGTGTTCTCCTTTGGAGGGAAATATCACCCAAAAGTTATCCGATGACCCCACACAAATTGAAAAGAAAATGAAAGATGGTGAAATAAGCTTCATTTTGGTGTATAGTTTAGTCACCTTGGAGAGTTGTGAGTAATTTCCAAATTTGTTTGAAGTTGGGGTATTTTTTATTGTTGTCTATGGGACTTTTTTGGATGTGGGCAACCTATAGTCTCAAAATAGCGGCGCCCGGGGGCATTTAAAAATGGCCGCCTTTGTTCTCAGCATAGGTAAAAATGAAAATAAAACCAAATATAGATAAATAGTGTCTATATTTAACACTGATTTTCAGGTTTTTATTGAAAAAACAATCTTTTAAGTCATATTATTGAAGTTTAGCTAAGTATAACATTATTTACAAAATGATTACTGTTTCCCTTCACCCCAGGTGGCATGTGTCCTAAGTTCTGTCCTCTTATGGTGTTTGATTTTCTATTTTACTCCCACTCAATGTTTTTTCTTTTTTAAACTGGTAATTAAGGATACTACTTTTTATTTGGGAGCCTTTGACGTTTTTTTTTTATTGAGGTTGTCTGGGCTGAGCTGTGAATTTGAACAAATGCAAAAACAGGTGAACATGCACATCTGGGGTGAAACTTACAACCAATGGTTGAGGGTTTTACTACGAGTAGTACAATTAAGTAAACATCAACAAAATGGAGGCCATGGTGTAGTGTTCGAAGATGAGGTTTTCTATCAGTATTTTTAAAACCTTTTGCAGTAATTATGTTCACTTTCAATACTTTTCCAGTCAGTCACTGTGGAACTGTAACTTAGTTTTGGGTCTAATTGACCCTTTCTGTACAGATTTTGTGCAGAATAATACAAATGAAATCTCTGTGATCTAGCATAATGAATGGTTTTAATATTTAATAAAAGAAGTGTCGTGAACAAGACTGTGTTTAGCTTCCTTCTCGTGTACGTAAATTTATAATGTCCCGTGTGGTTAGGTACCAGTCTTCTATTTTCTTATCCTCATCATGCGTGGCCCAGCGTGTATTATTTCCCGGGGTTTGATGGCCAGTGTGAAACGACCGTGCATATTCCCGGGAAATAGTGTCCCCGGGGGTTACCAAATGGGTCTAGTGTGAACGGTTGCTGGGGTGTTGGTGGGGCAAAAAATCCCCGGGAATTTCCCGGGGATTTATTTCCCGGGGATTGGCTCTGCAGTGTGAAAAGGGCTTTAGTAGTACAAACTGTATCCATATTTCAGTTACGTGTGTGATATAGACAAGGCGTTAATGTCGTTGTTAATTACTGATTAATTCTGACATTGAATGTCTTATGTTTTGTTTGAAATGTATATAATACAAGCTAAATGTACTGATCAAAACATGTTAATGTTTATAATAAAAGTGCATGCTAAACAACGCTGATAGTAAATTTAGGAACAACAATTATATTTTTAACTTTATGTTAATTTATGCAAAATAAGGATGTCTGTTTGTAAATTTAGAGAAACAAAAATGTGGCTCAAGTATCTTCTGGCATCGCTTTATTAAACACAAACCACATAATGTTATCAACTTCATTTTGTGTTAAGATTCAAAGAATGGCCCATATTATAATGAGTGCTTACATGAATTCTAAGGAATAAATAGCCACGGTGATTTATGGGCAAAACACCACCGACACCACTTCTAATGATATAAACGTCCTTACCGGAATCAATTAGTCATCACACACGTGTGCGCGATATTGTCCAGCTTGCCACATTTATTTGACGCACAATACTTTGACGAGGTAAACAGTTACGGTGACACGATGTCAGTTACTGTGACAGGATATTGTCAAGCAGTGAAATTATCAGCAGTGAAACTAGAATCGCTGGATGCTCGGAGTTATTACAGTTCGGACAATTAGCATGTCACTTCAGATGATAATTTCACGTTTTAAGTGCAAATAATCATAATAAGCTTCAAATCTTGGGGGGGGGGGGGGGGGGGGGGGGTTGGTGTCAAATTTGACGTCGATATTCGCGTCAAATTTCACGAATTTCCCCGAAAGTCGCGAATATTGACGTCAATATTCGCGACAAAATTCACGACTTTCCTCAAAGTCGCGAATATTGACGTCAATATTGACGTCAATATTCACGACTTTCCCAAAAAGTCGCGAATATTGACGTCAAATTTGACATCAATATTCGCGACTTGCCCCCAAAGTCGTAAATATTTTGACGCGAATTTTTTCCCCAGTAAGCTAGGTTTTAGCTAGTCTTGTTCCGGGGCGCGCACCGTCCGTCTAGTCTAGTACAGTATGCATGCAGTTCATCAATCATCAACACTCCGAAAACGGGCCTATTGGGGGCGCCCTCGATTCTCCCTTTTTTTAAAACAATTTGAAGCTAATTAACATGAATTACAAGAACTTGCTTTTAGAAAGTGTTCATGTATGAGTTCATTAACGGCGAGGAGCTGTGGCCAAGTTGTAAGTCGTCTATCTCGTGAACAGAATCTAGTGGGTTCGAATACCTCTCGTGCCAATTATTGTTAAAGTTGAATAACACGAATTCATAGATTCGTAAACAGAATATCTGGGCTTCAGACCACTCTGATGCCTTTTATTTGTTATGCTAAATATTAATAATTAATGAGAAAAAGTGTTGATGTATTTGTTTATTAACCTTGAGGCGCGGTGGCCAAGTGGTAAGGCGTCTGTTTCGTAAACAGAAGATCGAGCGTTCGAACCCCTCTCGCGCCTTGTTTTTAAAACAATTTTAAGCTAATTAACATGAATTACAAGAACTTGCTTTTAGAAAGTGTTCATGTATGAGTTCATTAACGGCGAGGAGCTGTGGCCAAGTTGTAAGTCGTCTATCTCGTGAACAGAAGCTAGAGGGTTCGAATACCTCTCGTGCCTATTATTGTTAAAGTTGAATAACACGAATTTATAGATTTGTAAACAGAATATCTGGGCTTCAGACCACTCTCATGACTTTTATTTGTAATGCTAAATATGATGAAATAATTAGAAAAAGTGTTGATGTATTCGTTTATTAACCTTGAGGCGCGGTGGCCAAGTGGTAAGGCGTCTGTTTCGTAAACAGAAGATCGAGGGTTCGAACCCCTCTCGCGCCTGGTTTTTAAAACCATTTTAAGCTGAATAACATGAATTACAACGACTTGATATTAGAAAGTATTCATTTATGAGTTCATTAACGGCGAGTAGCTGTGGCCAAGTTGTAAGTCGACTATCTCGTGAACAGAAGCTAAAGTGTTCGAATCCCTCTCGTGCCAATTATTGTTAAAGTTGAATAACACGAATTCATAGATTCGTAAACAGAATATCTGGGCTTCAGACCACTCTCATGCCTCTTATTTGTAATGCTAAATATCAATAATTAATGAGAAAAAGTGTTGGTGTATTTGTTTATTAACCTTGAGGCGCGGTGGCCAAGTGGTAAGGCGTCTGTTTCGTAAACAGAAGATCGAGGGTTCGAACCCCTTTTCTTTTTTTAAAACAATTTTAAGCTAATTAACATGAATTACCAGAACTTGCTTTTAGAAAGTGTTCATGTATGAGTTCATTAACGGCGAGGAGCTGTGGCCAAGTTGTAAGTCGTCTATCTCGTGAACAGAAGCTAGGGGGTTCGAATAACTCTCGCGCCAATTATTGTTAAAGTTGAATAACACGAATTGATAGATTCGTAAACAGAATATCTGGGCTTTAGACCACTCTCATGCCTTTTATTTGTAATGCTAAATATCGATAATTAATGAGAAAAAGTGTTGATGTATTTGTTTATTAACCTTGAGGCGCGGTGGCCAAGTGGTAAGGCGTCTGTTTCGTAAACAGAAGATCAAGGGTTCGAACCCCTTTCGCGCCTGGTTTTTAAAACCATTTTAAGCTGAATAACATGAATTACAAGAACTTGCTTTTAGAAAGTGTTCATGTATGAGTTCATTAACGGCGAGGAGCTGTGGCCTTGTTGTAAGTCGTCTATCTCGTGAACAGAATCTAGGGGGTTCGAATACCTCTAGTGCCAATTATTGTTAAAGTTGAATAACACGAATTCATAGATTCGTAAACAGAATATCTGGGCTTCAGACCACTCTGATGCCTTTTATTTGATATGCTAAATATTAATAATTAATGAGAAAAAGTGTTGATGTATTTGTTTATTAACCTTGAGGCGCGGTGGCCAAGTGGTAAGGCGTCTGTTTCGTAAACAGAAGGTCGAGGGTTCGAACCCCTCTCGCGTCTGGTTTTTAAAACCATTTTAAGCTGAATAACATGAATTACAACGACTTGATATTAGAAAGTATTCATTTATGAGTTCATTAACGGCGAGTAGCTGTGGCCAAGTTGTAAGTCGTCTATCTCGTGAACAGAAGCTAGAGGGTTCGAATACCTCTCGTGCCTATTATTGTTAAAGTTGAATAACACGAATTGATAGATTTGTAAACAGAATATCTGGGCTTCAGACCACTCTCATGCCTTTTATTTGTAATGCTAAATATTAATAATTAATGAGAAAAAGTGTTGATGTATTCGTTTATTAACCTTGAGGCGCGGTGGCCTAGTGGTAAGGCGTCTGTTTCGTAAACAGAAGATCGAGGGTTCGAACCCCTCTCGCGCCTTGTTTTTAAAACAATTTTAAGCTAATTAACATGAATTACAAGAACTTGCTTTGAGAAAGTGTTCATGTATTAGTTCATTAAAGGCGAGGAGCTGTGGCCAAGTTGTAAGTCGTCTATCTCGAGAACAGAAGCTAGAGGGTTCGAATACCTCTCGTGCCAATTATTGTTAAAGTTGAATAACACGAATTTATAGATTTATAGATTCGTAAACAGACTATCTGGGCTTCAGACCATTCTCATGCCTTTTATTTGTAATGCTAAATATCAATAATTAATGAAAAAAAGTGTTGGTGTATTTGCTTATTAACCTTGAGGCGCGGTGGCCTAGTGGTAAGGCGTCTGTTTCGTAAACAGAAGATCGAGGGTTCGAACACCTCTCGCGCCTTTTTTTAAAAACAATTTTAAGCTAATTAACATGAATTACAAGAACTTCCTTTTAGAAAGTGTTCATGTATGAGTTCATTAACGGCGAGGAGCTGTGGCCAAGTTGTAAGTCGTCTATCTCGTGAACAGAAGCTAGAGGGTTCGAATACCTCTCGTGCCTATTATTGTTAAAGTTGAATAACACGAATTGATAGATTTGTAAACAGAATATCTGGGCTTCAGACCACTCTCATGCCTTTTATTTGTAATGCTAAATATGATGAAATAATTAGAAAAAGTGTTGATGTATTCGTTTGTTAACCTTGAGGCGCGGTGGCCAAGTGGTAAGGCGTCTGTTTCGTAAACAGAAGATCGAGGGTTCGAACCCCTCTCGCGCCTTGTTTTTAAAACCATTTTAAGCTGAATAACATGAATTACAACGACTTGATATTAGAAAGTATTCATTTATGAGTTCATTAACGGCGAGTAGCTGTGGCCAAGTTGTAAGTCGACTATCTCGTGAACAGAAGCTAAAGGGTTCGAATCCCTCTCGTGCCAATTATTGTTAAAGTTGAATAACCCGAATTTATAGATTCGTAAACAGAATTTCTGGGCTTCAGACCACTCTCATGCCTCTTATTTGTAATGCTAAATATCAATAATTAATGAGAAAAAGTGTTGGTGTATTTGTTTATTAACCTTGAGGCGCGGTGGCCAAGTGGTAAGGCGTCTGTTTCGTAAACAGAAGATCGAGGGTTCGAACCCCTCTCCCTTTTTTAAAAACAATTTGAAGCTAATTAACATGAATTACAAGAACTTGATATTAGAAAGTATTCATTTATGAGTTCATTAACGGCGAGTAGCTGTGGCCAAGTTGTAAGTCGACTATCTCGTGAACAGAAGCTAAAGGGTTCGAATCCCTCTCGTGCCAATTATTGTTAAAGTTGAATAACACGAATTCATAGATTCGTAAACAGAATATCTGGGCTTCAGAACCCTCTGATGCCTTTTATTTGTAATGCTAAATATTAATAATTAATGAGAAAAAGTGTTGATGTATTCGTTTATTAACCTTGAGGCGCGGTGGCCAAGTGGTAAGGCGTCCGTTTCGTAAACAGAAGATCGAGGGTTCGAACCCCTCTCGCGCCTGGTTTTTAAAACCATTTTAAGCTGAATAACATGAATTACAACGACTTGATATTAGAAAGTGTTCATGTATGAGTTCATTAACGGCGAGGAGCTGTTGCCAAGTTGTAAGTCGTCTATCTCGAGAACAGAAGCTAGAGGGTTCGAATACCTCTCGAGCCAATTAATGTTAAAGTTGAATAACACGAATTTATAGATTCGTAAACAGACTATCTGGGCTTCAGACCACTCTCATGCCTCTTATTTGTAATGCTAAATATCAATAATAAATGAGAAAAAGTGTTGGTGTATTTGTTTATTAACCTTGAGGCGCGGTGGCCAAGTGGTAAGGCGTCTGTTTCGTAAACAGAAGATCGAGGGTTCGAACCCCTCTCGCGCCTTGTTTTTAAAACAATTTTAAGCTAATTAACATGAATTACAAGAACTTAATTTTAGAAAGTGTTCATGTATGAGTTCATTAACGGCGAGGAGCTGTGGCCAAGTTGTAAGTCGTCTATCTCGTGAACAGAAGCTAGAGGGTTCGAATACCTCTCGTGCCAATTATTGTTAAAGTTGAAAAACACGAATTTATAGATTCGTAAACAGAATATCTGGGCTTCAGAACTCTCTGATGCCTTTTATTTGTAATGCTAAATATTAATAATTAATGAGAAAAAGTGTTGATGTATTCGTTTATTAACCTTGAGGCGCGGTGGCCAAGTGGTAAGGCGTCTGTTTCGTAAACAGAAGATCGAGGGTTCGAACCCCTCTCGCGCCTTGTTTTTAAAACAATTTTAAGCTAATTAACATGAATTACAAGAACTTAATTTTAGAAAGTGTTCATTTATGAGTTCATTAACGGCGAGTAGCTGTGGCCAAGTTGTAAGTCGACTATCTCGTGAACAGAAGCTAAAGGGTTCGAATCCCTCTCTCGTGCCAATTATTGTTAAAGTTGAATAACACGAATTCATAGATTCGTAAACAGAATATCTGGGCTTCAGAACCCTCTGATGCCTTTTATTTGTAATGCTAAATATTAATAATTAATAAGAAAAAGTGTTGATGTATTCGTTTATTAACCTTGAGGCGCGGTGGCCAAGTGGTAAGGCGTCTGTTTCGTAAACAGAAGATCGAGGGTTCGAACCCCTTTCGCGCCTGGTTTTTAAAACCATTTTAAGCTGAATAACATGAATTACAAGAACTTGCTTTTAGAAAGTGTTCATGTATTAGTTCATTAACGGCGAGGAGCTGTGGCCAAGTTGTAAGTCGTCTATCTCGTGAACAGAATCTAGGGGGTTCGAATACCTCTCGTGCCAATTATTGTTAATAAAGTTGAAAAACACGAATTCATAGATTCGTAAACAGAATATCTGGGCTTCATACCACTCTGATGCCTTTTATTTGTTATGCTAAATATTAATAATTAATGAGAAAAAAGTGTTGATGTATGCGTTTATTAACCTTGAGGCGCGGTGGCCAAGTGGTAAGGCGTCCGTTTCGTAAACAGAAGATCGAGGGTTCGAACCCCTCTCGCGCCTGGTTTTTAAAACCATTTGAAGCTGAATAACATGAATTACAACGACTTGATATTAGAAAGTGTTCATGTATGAGTTCAATAACGGCGAGGAGCTGTTGCCAAGTTGTAAGTCGTCTATCTCGTGAACAGAAACTAAAGGGTTCGAATACCTCTCGTGCCAATTATTGTTAAAGTTGAATAACCCGAATTTATAGATTCGTAAACAGAATTTCTGGGCTTCAGACCACTCTCATGCCTCTTATTTGTAATGCTAAATATCAATAATTAATGAGAAAAAGTGTTGGTGTATTTGTTTATTAACCTTGAGGCGCGGTGGCCAAGTGGTAAGGCGTCTGTTTCGTAAACAGAAGATCGAGGGTTCGAACCCCTCTCCCTTTTTTAAAAACAATTTGAAGCTAATTAACATGAATTACAAGAACTTGCTTTTAGAAAGTGTTCATGTATGAGTTCATTAACGGCGAGGAGCTGTGGCCAAGTTGTAAGTCGTCTATCTCGTGAACAGAATCTAGTGGGTTCGAATACCTCTCGTGCCAATTATTGTTAAAGTTGAATAACACGAATTCATAGATTCGTAAACAGAATATCTGGGCTTCAGACCACTCTGATGCCTTTTATTTGTTATGCTAAATATTAATAATTAATGAGAAAAAGTGTTGATGTATTTGTTTATTAACCTTGAGGCGCGGTGGCCAAGTGGTAAGGCGTCTGTTTCGTAAACAGAAGATCGAGCGTTCGAACCCCTCTCGCGCCTTGTTTTTAAAACAATTTTAAGCTAATTAACATGAATTACAAGAACTTGCTTTTAGAAAGTGTTCATGTATGAGTTCATTAACGGCGAGGAGCTGTGGCCAAGTTGTAAGTCGTCTATCTCGTGAACAGAAGCTAGAGGGTTCGAATACCTCTCGTGCCTATTATTGTTAAAGTTGAATAACACGAATTTATAGATTTGTAAACAGAATATCTGGGCTTCAGACCACTCTCATGACTTTTATTTGTAATGCTAAATATGATGAAATAATTAGAAAAAGTGTTGATGTATTCGTTTATTAACCTTGAGGCGCGGTGGCCAAGTGGTAAGGCGTCTGTTTCGTAAACAGAAGATCGAGGGTTCGAACCCCTCTCGCGCCTGGTTTTTAAAACCATTTTAAGCTGAATAACATGAATTACAACGACTTGATATTAGAAAGTATTCATTTATGAGTTCATTAACGGCGAGTAGCTGTGGCCAAGTTGTAAGTCGACTATCTCGTGAACAGAAGCTAAAGTGTTCGAATCCCTCTCGTGCCAATTATTGTTAAAGTTGAATAACACGAATTCATAGATTCGTAAACAGAATATCTGGGCTTCAGACCACTCTCATGCCTCTTATTTGTAATGCTAAATATCAATAATTAATGAGAAAAAGTGTTGGTGTATTTGTTTATTAACCTTGAGGCGCGGTGGCCAAGTGGTAAGGCGTCTGTTTCGTAAACAGAAGATCGAGGGTTCGAACCCCTCTCCCTTTTTTTAAAACAATTTTAAGCTAATTAACATGAATTACCAGAACTTGCTTTTAGAAAGTGTTCATGTATGAGTTCATTAACGGCGAGGAGCTGTGGCCAAGTTGTAAGTCGTCTATCTCGTGAACAGAAGCTAGGGGGTTCGAATAACTTTCGCGCCAATTATTGTTAAAGTTGAATAACACGAATTGATAGATTCGTAAACAGAATATCTGGGCTTTAGACCACTCTCATGCCTTTTATTTGTAATGCTAAATATCGATAATTAATGAGAAAAAGTGTTGATGTATTTGTTTATTAACCTTGAGGCGCGGTGGCCAAGTGGTAAGGCGTCTGTTTCGTAAACAGAAGATCAAGGGTTCGAACCCCTTTCGCGCCTGGTTTTTAAAACCATTTTAAGCTGAATAACATGAATTACAAGAACTTGCTTTTAGAAAGTGTTCATGTATGAGTTCATTAACGGCGAGGAGCTGTGGCCTTGTTGTAAGTCGTCTATCTCGTGAACAGAATCTAGGGGGTTCGAATACCTCTAGTGCCAATTATTGTTAAAGTTGAATAACACGAATTCATAGATTCGTAAACAGAATATCTGGGCTTCAGACCACTCTGATGCCTTTTATTTGATATGCTAAATATTAATAATTAATGAGAAAAAGTGTTGATGTATTTGTTTATTAACCTTGAGGCGCGGTGGCCAAGTGGTAAGGCGTCTGTTTCGTAAACAGAAGATCGAGGGTTCGAACCCCTCTCGCGTCTGGTTTTTAAAACCATTTTAAGCTGAATAACATGAATTACAACGACTTGATATTAGAAAGTATTCATTTATGAGTTCATTAACGGCGAGTAGCTGTGGCCAAGTTGTAAGTCGTCTATCTCGTGAACAGAAGCTAGAGGGTTCGAATACCTCTCGTGCCTATTATTGTTAAAGTTGAATAACACGAATTGATAGATTTGTAAACAGAATATCTGGGCTTCAGACCACTCTCATGCCTTTTATTTGTAATGCTAAATATTAATAATTAATGAGAAAAAGTGTTGATGTATTCGTTTATTAACCTTGAGGCGCGGTGGCCTAGTGGTAAGGCGTCTGTTTCGTAAACAGAAGATCGAGGGTTCGAACCCCTCTCGCGCCTTGTTTTTAAAACAATTTTAAGCTAATTAACATGAATTACAAGAACTTGCTTTGAGAAAGTGTTCATGTATTAGTTCATTAAAGGCGAGGAGCTGTGGCCAAGTTGTAAGTCGTCTATCTCGAGAACAGAAGCTAGAGGGTTCGAATACCTCTCGTGCCAATTATTGTTAAAGTTGAATAACACGAATTTATAGATTTATAGATTCGTAAACAGACTATCTGGGCTTCAGACCATTCTCATGCCTTTTATTTGTAATGCTAAATATCAATAATTAATGAAAAAAAGTGTTGGTGTATTTGCTTATTAACCTTGAGGCGCGGTGGCCAAGTGGTAAGGCGTCTGTTTCGTAAACAGAAGATCAAGGGTTCGAACCCCTTTCGCGCCTGGTTTTTAAAACCATTTTAAGCTGAATAACATGAATTACAAGAACTTGCTTTTAGAAAGTGTTCATGTATGAGTTCATTAACGGCGAGGAGCTGTGGCCTTGTTGTAAGTCGTCTATCTCGTGAACAGAATCTAGGGGGTTCGAATACCTCTAGTGCCAATTATTGTTAAAGTTGAATAACACGAATTCATAGATTCGTAAACAGAATATCTGGGCTTCAGACCACTCTGATGCCTTTTATTTGATATGCTAAATATTAATAATTAATGAGAAAAAGTGTTGATGTATTTGTTTATTAACCTTGAGGCGCGGTGGCCAAGTGGTAAGGCGTCTGTTTCGTAAACAGAAGATCGAGGGTTCGAACCCCTCTCGCGTCTGGTTTTTAAAACCATTTTAAGCTGAATAACATGAATTACAACGACTTGATATTAGAAAGTATTCATTTATGAGTTCATTAACGGCGAGTAGCTGTGGCCAAGTTGTAAGTCGTCTATCTCGTGAACAGAAGCTAGAGGGTTCGAATACCTCTCGTGCCTATTATTGTTAAAGTTGAATAACACGAATTGATAGATTTGTAAACAGAATATCTGGGCTTCAGACCACTCTCATGCCTTTTATTTGTAATGCTAAATATTAATAATTAATGAGAAAAAGTGTTGATGTATTCGTTTATTAACCTTGAGGCGCGGTGGCCTAGTGGTAAGGCGTCTGTTTCGTAAACAGAAGATCGAGGGTTCGAACCCCTCTCGCGCCTTGTTTTTAAAACAATTTTAAGCTAATTAACATGAATTACAAGAACTTGCTTTGAGAAAGTGTTCATGTATTAGTTCATTAAAGGCGAGGAGCTGTGGCCAAGTTGTAAGTCGTCTATCTCGAGAACAGAAGCTAGAGGGTTCGAATACCTCTCGTGCCAATTATTGTTAAAGTTGAATAACACGAATTTATAGATTTATAGATTCGTAAACAGACTATCTGGGCTTCAGACCATTCTCATGCCTTTTATTTGTAATGCTAAATATCAATAATTAATGAAAAAAAGTGTTGGTGTATTTGCTTATTAACCTTGAGGCGCGGTGGCCTAGTGGTAAGGCGTCTGTTTCGTAAACAGAAGATCGAGGGTTCGAACACCTCTCGCGCCTTTTTTTAAAAACAATTTTAAGCTAATTAACATGAATTACAAGAACTTCCTTTTAGAAAGTGTTCATGTATGAGTTCATTAACGGCGAGGAGCTGTGGCCAAGTTGTAAGTCGTCTATCTCGTGAACAGAAGCTAGAGGGTTCGAATACCTCTCGTGCCTATTATTGTTAAAGTTGAATAACACGAATTGATAGATTTGTAAACAGAATATCTGGGCTTCAGACCACTCTCATGCCTTTTATTTGTAATGCTAAATATGATGAAATAATTAGAAAAAGTGTTGATGTATTCGTTTGTTAACCTTGAGGCGCGGTGGCCAAGTGGTAAGGCGTCTGTTTCGTAAACAGAAGATCGAGGGTTCGAACCCCTCTCGCGCCTTGTTTTTAAAACCATTTTAAGCTGAATAACATGAATTACAACGACTTGATATTAGAAAGTATTCATTTATGAGTTCATTAACGGCGAGTAGCTGTGGCCAAGTTGTAAGTCGACTATCTCGTGAACAGAAGCTAAAGGGTTCGAATCCCTCTCGTGCCAATTATTGTTAAAGTTGAATAACCCGAATTTATAGATTCGTAAACAGAATTTCTGGGCTTCAGAACCCTCTCATGCCTCTTATTTGTAATGCTAAATATCAATAATTAATGAGAAAAAGTGTTGGTGTATTTGTTTATTAACCTTGAGGCGCGGTGGCCAAGTGGTAAGGCGTCTGTTTCGTAAACAGAAGATCGAGGGTTCGAACCCCTCTCCCTTTTTTAAAAACAATTTGAAGCTAATTAACATGAATTACAAGAACTTGATATTAGAAAGTATTCATTTATGAGTTCATTAACGGCGAGTAGCTGTGGCCAAGTTGTAAGTCGACTATCTCGTGAACAGAAGCTAAAGGGTTCGAATCCCTCTCGTGCCAATTATTGTTAAAGTTGAATAACACGAATTCATAGATTCGTAAACAGAATATCTGGGCTTCAGAACCCTCTGATGCCTTTTATTTGTAATGCTAAATATTAATAATTAATGAGAAAAAGTGTTGATGTATTCGTTTATTAACCTTGAGGCGCGGTGGCCAAGTGGTAAGGCGTCCGTTTCGTAAACAGAAGATCGAGGGTTCGAACCCCTCTCGCGCCTGGTTTTTAAAACCATTTTAAGCTGAATAACATGAATTACAACGACTTGATATTAGAAAGTGTTCATGTATGAGTTCATTAACGGCGAGGAGCTGTTGCCAAGTTGTAAGTCGTCTATCTCGAGAACAGAAGCTAGAGGGTTCGAATACCTCTCGAGCCAATTAATGTTAAAGTTGAATAACACGAATTTATAGATTCGTAAACAGAATATCTGGGCTTCAGACCACTCTCATGCCTCTTATTTGTAATGCTAAATATCAATAATAAATGAGAAAAAGTGTTGGTGTATTTGTTTATTAACCTTGAGGCGCGGTGGCCAAGTGGTAAGGCGTCTGTTTCGTAAACAGAAGATCGAGGGTTCGAACCCCTCTCGCGACTTGTTTTTAAAACAATTTTAAGCTAATTAACATGAATTACAAGAACTTAATTTTAGAAAGTGTTCATGTATGAGTTCATTAACGGCGAGGAGCTGTGGCCAAGTTGTAAGTCGTCTATCTCGTGAACAGAAGCTAGAGGGTTCGAATACCTCTCGTGCCAATTATTGTTAAAGTTGAAAAACACGAATTTATAGATTCGTAAACAGAATATCTGGGCTTCAGAACTCTCTGATGCCTTTTATCTGTAAGGCTAAATATTAATAATTAATGAGAAAAAGTGTTGATGTATTCGTTTATTAACCTTGAGGCGCGGTGGCCAAGTGGTAAGGCGTCTGTTTCGTAAACAGAAGATCGAGGGTTCGAACCCCTCTCGCGCCTTGTTTTTAAAACAATTTTAAGCTAATTAACATGAATTACAAGAACTTGCTTTGAGAAAGTGTTCATGTATTAGTTCATTAAAGGCGAGGAGCTGTGGCCAAGTTGTAAGTCGTCTATCTCGAGAACAGAAGCTAGAGGGTTCGAATACCTCTCGTGCCAATTATTGTTAAAGTTGAATTATTGTTAAAGTTGAATAACACGAATTTATAGAATCTTAAACAGAATATCTGGGGTGCAGACCACTCTCATTCGTTTTTATTTGTAATGCTAAATATCAATAATTAATGAGAACAAGTGTTGATGTATTTGTTTATTAACCTTGAGGCGCGGTGGCCCAGTGGTAAGGCGTCTGTTTCGTAAACACAAGATCGAGGGTTCGAACCCCTCTCGCGCCTTCTTTTTAAAACCATTTTAAGCTGAATAACATGAATTACAACGACTTGATATTAGAAAGTGTTCATTTATGAGTTCATTAACGGCGAGGAGCTGTGGCCAAGTTGTAAGTCGTCTATCTCGTGAACAGAAGCTAAAGGGTTCGAATCCCTCTCGTGCCAATTATTGTTAAAGTTGAATAACACGAATTCATAGATTCGTAAACAGAATATCTGGGCTTCAGAACTCTCTGATGCCTTTTATTTGTAATGCTAAATATTAATAATTAATGAGAAAAAGTGTTGATGTATTTGTTTATTAACCTTGAGGCGCGGTGGCCAAGTGGTAAGGCGTCTGTTTCGTAAACAGAAGATCGATGGTTCGAACCCCTCTCGCGCCTTGTTTTTAAAACAATTTTAAGCTAATTAACATGAATTACAAGAACTTAATTTTAGAAAGTGTTCATGTAGGAGTTCATTAACGGCGAGGAGCTGTGGCCAAGTTGTAAGTCGACTATCTCGAGAACAGAAGCTAGAGGGTTCGAATACCTCTCGTGCCAATTATTGTTAAAGTTGAAAAACACGAATTGATAGATTCGTAAACAGAATATCTGGCCTTCAGAACTCTCTGATGCCTTTTATTTGTAATGCTAAATATTAATAATTAATGAGAAAAAGTGTTGATGTATTCGTTTATTAACCTTGAGGCGCGGTGGCCAAGTGGTAAGGCGTCTGTTTCGTAAACAGAAGATCGAGGGTTCGAACCCCTCTCGCGCCTTGTTTTTAAAACAATTTGAAGCTAATTAACATGAATTACAAGAACTTAATTTTAGAAAGTGTTCATGTATGAGTTCATTAATGGCGAGGAGCTGTGGCCAAGTTGTATGTCGTCTATCTCGTGAACAGAAGCTAGAGGGTTCGAATACCTCTCGTGCCAATTATTGTTAAAGTTGAATAACACGAATTTATAGATTCTTAAACAGAATATCTGGGGTTCAGACCACTCTCATTCTTTTTTATTTGTAATGCTAAATATCAATAATTAATGAGAACAAGTGTTGATGTATTTGTTTATTAACCTTGAGGCGCGGTGGCCCAGTGGTAAGGCGTCTGTTTCGTAAACAGAAGATCGAGGGTTCGAACCCCTGTCGCGCCTTCTTTTTAAAACCATTTTAAGCTGAATAACATGAATTACAACGACTTGATATTAGAAAGTGTTCATTTATGAGTTCATTAACGGCGAGGAGCTGTGGCCAAGTTGTAAGTCGTCTATCTCGTGAACAGAAGCTAAAGGGTTCGAATCCCTCTCGTGCCAATTATTGTTAAAGTTGAATAACACGAATTCATAGATTCGTAAACAGAATATCTGGGCTTCAGAACTCTCTGATGCCTTTTATTTGTAATGCTAAATATTAATAATTAATGAGAAAAAGTGTTGATGTATTCGTTTATTAACCTTGAGGCTAGGTGGCCAAGTGGTAAGGCGTCTTTTTCGTAAACAGAAGATCGAGGGTTCGAACCCCTCTCGCGCCTGGTTTTTAAAACCATTTTAAGCTGAATAACATGAATTACAACGACTTGATATTAGAAAGTGTTCATTTATGAGTTCATTAACGGCGAGGAGCTGTGGCCAAGTTGTAAGTCGACTATCTCGAGAACTGAAGCTAGAGGGTTCGAATACCTCTCGTGCCAATTATTGTTAAAGTTGAAAAACACGAATTTATAGATTCGTAAACAGAATATCTGGGGTTCAGACCACTCTCATTCTTTTTTATTTGTAATGCTAAATATCAATAATTAATGAGAACAAGTGTTGATGTATTTGTTTATTAACCTTGAGGCGCGGTGGCCAAGTGGTAAGGCGTCTGTTTCGTAAACAGAAATCGAGGGTTCGAACCCTTCTCGCGCCTTCTTTTTAAAACCATTTTAAGCTGAATAACATGAATTACAACGACTTGATATTAGAAAGTGTTCATTTATGAGTTCATTAACGGCGAGGAGCTGTGGCCAAGTTGTAAGTCGTCTATCTCGTGAACAGAAGCTAAAGGGTTCGAATCCCTCTCGTGCCAATTATTGTTAAAGTTGAATAACACGAATTCATAGATTCGTAAACAGAATATCTGGGCTTCAGAACTCTCTGATGCCTTTTATTTGTAATGCTAAATATTAATAATTAATGAGAAAAAGTGTTGATGTATTCGTTTATTAACCTTGAGGCTAGGTGGCCAAGTGGTAAGGCGTCTTTTTCGTAAACAGAAGATCGAGGGTTCGAACCCCTCTCGCGCCTGGTTTTTAAAACCATTTTAAGCTGAATAACATGAATTACAACGACTTGATATTAGAAAGTGTTCATTTATGAGTTCATTAACGGCGAGGAGCTGTGGCCAAGTTGTAAGTCGACTATCTCGAGAACTGAAGCTAGAGGGTTCGAATACCTCTCGTGCCAATTATTGTTAAAGTTAAAAAACACGAATTTATAGATTCGTAAACAGAATATCTGGGGTTCAGACCACTCTCATTCTTTTTTATTTGTAATGCTAAATATCAATAATTAATGAGAACAAGTGTTGATGTATTTGTTTATTAACCTTGAGGCGCGGTGGCCAAGTGGTAAGGCGTCTGTTTCGTAAACAGAAATCGAGGGTTCGAACCCTTCTCGCGCCTTCTTTTTAAAACCATTTTAAGCTGAATAACATGAATTACAACGACTTAATATTAGAAAGTGTTCATTTATGAGTTCATTAACGGCGAGGAGCTGTGGCCAAGTTGTAAGTCGACTATCTCGTGAACAGAATCTAAAGGGTTCGAATCCCTCTCGTGCCAATTATTGTTAAAGTTGAATAACACGAATTTATAGATTCGTAAACAGAATATCTGGGCTTCAGAACTCTCTGATGCCTTTTATTTGTAATGCTAAATATTAATAATTAATGAGAAAAAGTGTTGGTGTATTTGTTTATTAACCTTGAGGCGCGGTGGCCAAGTGGTAAGGCGTCTGTTTCGTAAACAGAAGATCGAGGGTTCGAACCCCTCTCGCGCCTGGTTTTTAAAACCATTTTAAGCTGAATAACATGAATTACAACGACTTGATATTAGAAAGTGTTCATTTATGAGTTCATTAACGGCGAGGAGCTGTGGCCAAGTTGTAAGTCGACTATCTCGAGAACAGAAGCTAGAGGGTTCGAATACCTCTCGTGCCAATTAATGTTAAAGTTGAAAAACACGAATTTATAGATTCGTAAACAGAATATCTGGGCTTCAGACCACTCTCATGCCTTTTATTTGTAATGCTAAATATCAATAATTAATGAGAAAAAGTGTTGATGTATTCGTTTATTAACCCTGAGGCGCGGTGGCCAAGTGGTAGGGCGTCTGTTTCGTAAACAGAAGATCGAGGGTTCGAAACCCTCTCGCGCCTTGTTTTTAAAACAATTTTAAGCTAAATAACATGAATTACAAGAACTTAATTTTAGAAAGTGTTCATGTATGAGTTCATTAATGGCGAGGAGCTGTGGCCAAGTTGTAAGTCGTCTATCTCGTGAACAGAAGCTAGAGGGTTCGAATACCTCTCGTGCCAATTATTGTTAATAAAGTTGAATAACACGAATTTATTATAGATTCTTAAACGGAATATCTGGGGTTCAGACCACTCTCATTCTTTTGTATTTGTAATGCTAAATATCAATAATTAATGAGAACAAGTGTTGATGTATTTGTTTATTAACCTTGAGGCGCGGTGGCCAAGTGGTAAGGCGTCTGTTTCGTAAACAGAAGATCGAGGGTTCGAATACCTCTCGTGCCAATTATTGTTAAAGTTGAATAACACGAATTTTAGATTTTAGATTCTTAAACATAATATCTGGGGTTCAGACCACTCTCATTCTTTTTTATTTGTAATGCTAAATATCAATAATTAATGAGAACAAGTGTTGATGTATTTGTTTATTAACCTTGAGGCGCGGTGGCCAAGTGGTAAGGCGTCTGTTTCGTAAACAGAAGATCGAGGGTTCGAACCCCTCTCGCGACTTCTTTTTAAAACCATTATAAGCTGAATAACATGAATTACAACGACTTGATATTAGAAAGTGTTCATTTATTAGTTCATTAACGGCGAGGAGCTGTGGCCAAGTTGTAAGTCGTCTATCTCGTGAACAGAAGCTAAAGGGTTCGAATCCCTCTGGTGCCAATTATTGTTAAAGTTGAATAACACGAATTCATAGATTCGTAAACAGAATATCTGGGGTTCAGATCATTCTTTTTATTTGTAATGCTAAATATCAATAATTAATGAGAACAAGTGTTGATGTATTTGTTTATTAACCTTGAGGCGCGGTGGCCAAGTGGTAAGGCGTCTGTTTCGTAAACAGAAGATCGAGGGTTCGAACCCCTCTCGCGCCTTCTTTTTAAAACCATTTTAAGCTGAATAACATGAATTACAACGACTTGATATTAGAAAGTGTTCATTTATGAGTTCATTAACGGCGAGGAGCTGTGGCCAAGTTGTAAGTCGACTATCTCGTGAACAGAATCTAAAGGGTTCGAATCCCTCTCGTGCCAATTATTGTTAAAGTTGAATAACACGAATTTATAGATTCGTAAACAGAATATCTGGGCTTCAGAACTCTCTGATGCCTTTTATTTGTAATGCTAAATATTAATAATTAATGAGAAAAAGTGTTGGTGTATTTGTTTATTAACCTTGAGGCGCGGTGGCCAAGTGGAAAGGCGTCTGTTTCGTAAACAGAAGATCGAGGGTTCGAACCCCTCTCGCGCCTGGTTTTTAAAACCATTTTAAGCTAAATAACATGAATTACAACGACTCGATATTAGAAAGTGTTCATTTATGAGTTCATTAACGGCGAGGAGCTGTGGCCAAGTTGTAAGTCGACTATCTCGAGAACAGAAGCTAGAGGGTTCGAATACCTCTCGTGCCAATTAATGTTAAAGTTGAAAAACACGAATTTATAGATTCGTAAACAGAATATCTGGGCTTCAGACCACTCTCATGCCTTTTATTTGTAATGCTAAATATCAATAATTAATGAGAAAAAGTGTTGATGTATTCGTTTATTAACCCTGAGGCGCGGTGGCCAAGTGGTAAGGCGTCTGTTTCGTAAACAGAAGATCGAGGTTCGAACCCCTCTCGCGCCTGGTTTTCAAAACCATTTTAAGCTGAATAACAGGAATTACAACGACTCGATATTAGAAAGTGTTCATTTATGAGTTCATTAACGGCGAGGAGCTGTGGCCAAGTTGTAAGTCGACTATCTCGAGAACAGAAGCTAGAGGGTTCGAATACCTCTCGTGCCAATTAATGTTAAAGTTGAAAAACACGAATTTATAGATTCGTAAACAGAATATCTGGGCTTCAGACCACTCTCATGCCTTTTATTTGTAATGCTAAATATCAATAATTAATGAGAAAAAGTGTTGATGTATTCGTTTATTAACCCTGAGGCGCGGTGGCCAAGTGGTAAGGCGTCTGTTTCGTAAACAGAAGATCGAGGTTTCGAACCCCTCTCGCGCCTTGTTTTTAAAACAATTTTAAGCTAATTAACATGAATTATAAGAACTTGCTTTTAGAAAGTGTTCATGTATGAGTTCATTAACGGCGAGGAGCTGTGGCCAAGTTGTAAGTCGTCTATCTCGTGAACAGAAGCTAAAGGGTTCGAATCCCTCTCGTGCCAATTATTGTTAAAGTTGAATAACACGAATTTATATATTCGTAAACAGAATATCTGGGCTTCAGACCACTCTCATGCCTTTTATTTGTAATGCTAAATATCAATAATTAATGAGAAAAAGTCTTGATGTATTCGTTTATTAACCTTGAGGCGCGGTGGCCAAGTGGTAAGGCGTCTGTTTCGTAAACAGAAGATCGAGGGTTCGAAACCCTCTCGCGCCTCGTTTTTAAAACAATTTTAAGCTAATTAACATGAATTATAAGAACTTGCTTTTAGAAAGTGTTCATGTTTGAGTTTATTAACGGCGAGGAGCTGTGGCCAAGTTGTAAGTCGACTATCTCGAGAACAGAATCTAAAGGGTTCGAATCCCTCTCGTGCCAATTATTGTTAAAGTTGAATAACACGAATTTATAGATTCGTAAACAGAATATCTGGGCTTCAGAACTCTCTGATGCCTTTTATTTGTAATGCTAAATATTAATAATTAATGAGAAAAAGTGTTGGTGTATTTGTTTATTAACCTTGAGGCGCGGTGGCCAAGTGGTAAGGCGTCTGTTTCGTAAACAGAAGATCGAGGGTTCGAACCCCTCTCGCGCCTGGTTTTTAAAACCATTTTAAGCTAAATAACATGAATTACAACGACTCGATATTAGAAAGTGTTCATTTATGAGTTCATTAACGGCGAGGAGCTGTGGCCAAGTTGTAAGTCGACTATCTCGAGAACAGAAGCTAGAGGGTTCGAATACCTCTCGTGCCAATTAATGTTAAAGTTGAAAAACACGAATTTATAGATTCGTAAACAGAATATCTGGGCTTCAGACCACTCTCATGCCTTTTATTTGTAATGCTAAATATCAATAATTAATGAGAAAAAGTGTTGATGTATTCGTTTATTAACCCTGAGGCGCGGTGGCCAAGTGGTAAGGCGTCTGTTTCGTAAACAGAAGATCGAGGTTCGAACCCCTCTCGCGCCTGGTTTTCAAAACCATTTTAAGCTGAATAACAGGAATTACAACGACTCGATATTAGAAAGTGTTCATTTATGAGTTCATTAACGGCGAGGAGCTGTGGCCAAGTTGTAAGTCGACTATCTCGAGAACAGAAGCTAGAGGGTTCGAATACCTCTCGTGCCAATTAATGTTAAAGTTGAAAAACACGAATTTATAGATTCGTAAACAGAATATCTGGGCTTCAGACCACTCTCATGCCTTTTATTTGTAATGCTAAATATCAATAATTAATGAGAAAAAGTGTTGATGTATTCGTTTATTAACCCTGAGGCGCGGTGGCCAAGTGGTAAGGCGTCTGTTTCGTAAACAGAAGATCCAGGTTTCGAACCCCTCTCGCGCCTTGTTTTTCAAACAATTTTAAGCTAATTAACATGAATTATAAGAACTTGCTTTTAGAAAGTGTTCATGTATGAGTTAATTAACGGCGAGGAGCTGTGGCCAAGTTGTAAGTCGTCTATCTCGTGAACAGAAGCTAAAGGGTTCGAATCCCTCTCGTGCCAATTATTGTTAAAGTTGAATAACACGAATTGATATATTCGTAAACAGAATATCTGGGCTTCAGACCACTCTCATGCCTTTTATTTGTAATGCTAAATATCAATAATTAATGAGAAAAAGTGTTGATGTATTCGTTTATTAACCTTGAGGGGCGGTGGCCAAGTGGTAAGGCGTCTGTTTCGTAAACAGAAGATCGAAGGTTCGAACCCCTCTCGCGCCTTGTTTTTAAAACAATTTAAAGCTAATTAACATGAATTACAAGAACTTGCTTTTAGAAAGTGTTCATTTATGAGTTCATTAACGGCGAGGAGCTGTGGCCAAGTTGTAAGTCGACTATCTCGTGAACAGAATCTAAAGGGTTCGAATCCCTCTCGTGCCAATTATTGTTAAAGTTGAAAAACACGAATTGATAGATTCGTAAACAGAATATCTGGGCTTCAGAACTCTCTGATGCCTTTTATTTGTAATGCTAAATATTAATAATTAATGAGAAAAAGTGTTGATGTATTCGTTTATTAACCTTGAGGCGCGGTGGCCAAGTGGTAAGGCGTCTGTTTCGTAAACAGAAGATCGAGGGTTCGAACCCCTCTCGCGCCTTGTTTTTAAAACAATTTGAAGCTAATTAACATGAATTACAAGAACTTAATTTTAGAAAGTGTTCATGTATGAGTTCATTAATGGCGAGGAGCTGTGGCCAAGTTGTAAGTCGTCTATCTCGTGAACAGAAGCTAGAGGGTTCGAATACCTCTCGTGCCAATTATTGTTAAAGTTGAATAACACGAATTTATAGATTCTTAAACAGAATATCTGGGGTTCAGACCACTCTCATTCTTTTTTATTTGTAATGCTAAATATCAATAATTAATGAGAACAAGTGTTGATGTATTTGTTTATTAACCTTGAGGCGCGGTGGCCCAGTGGTAAGGCGTCTGTTTCGTAAACAGAAGATCGAGGGTTCGAACCCCTCTCGCGCCTTCTTTTTAAAACCATTTTAAGCTGAATAACATGAATTACAACGACTTGATATTAGAAAGTGTTCATTTATGAGTTCATTAACGGCGAGGAGCTGTGGCCAAGTTGTAAGTCGTCTATCTCGTGAACAGAAGCTAAAGGGTTCGAATCCCTCTCGTGCCAATTATTGTTAAAGTTGAATAACACGAATTCATAGATTCGTAAACAGAATATCTGGGCTTCAGAACTCTCTGATGCCTTTTATTTGTAATGCTAAATATTAATAATTAATGAGAAAAAGTGTTGATGTATTCGTTTATTAACCTTGAGGCGCGGTGGCCAAGTGGTAAGGCGTCTGTTTCGTAAACAGAAGATCGAGGGTTCAAACCCCTCTCGCGCCTTGTTCTTAAAACAATTTTGAGCTAATTAACATGAATTATAAGAACTTGCTTTTAGAAAGTGTTCATGTATGAGTTCATTAACGGCGAGGAGCTGTGGCCAAGTTGTAAGTCGTCTATCTCGTGAACAGAAGCTAAAGGGTTCGAATCCCTCTCGTGCCAATTATTGTTAAAGTTGAATAACACGAATTCATAGATTCGTAAACAGAATATCTGGGCTTCAGAACTCTCTGATGCCTTTTATTTGTAATAATGCTAAATATTAATAATTAATGAGAAAAAGTGTTGATGTATTCGTTTATTAACCTTGAGGCTCGGTGGCCAAGTGGTAAGGCGTCTTTTTCGTAAACAGAAGATCGAGGGTTCGAACCCCTCTCGCGCCTGGTTTTTAAAACCATTTTAAGCTGAATAACATCAATTACAACGACTTGATATTAGAAAGTGTTCATTTATGAGTTCATTAACGGCGAGGAGCTGTGGCCAAGTTGTAAGTCGACTATCTCGAGAACAGAAGCTAGAGGGTTCGAATACCTCTCGTGCCAATTATTGTTAAAGTTGAAAAACACGAATTTATAGATTCGTAAACAGAATATCTGGGGTTCAGACCACTCTCATTCTTTTTTTATTTGTAATGCTAAATATAAATAATTAATGAGAACAAGTGTTGATGTATTTGTTTATTAACCTTGAGGCGCGGTGGCCAAGTGGTAGGGCGTCTGTTTCGTAAACAGAAGATCGAGGGTTCGAACCCCTCTCGCGCCTGGTTTTTAAAACCATTTTAAGCTGAATAACATGAATTACAACGACTTGATATTAGAAAGTGTTCATTTATGAGTTCATTAACGGCGAGGAGCTGTGGCCAAGTTGTAAGTCGTCTATCTCGTGAACAGAAGCTAAAGGGTTCGAATCCCTCTGGTGCCAATTATTGTTAAAGTTGAATAAAGTTGAATAACACGAATTCATAGATTCGTAAACAGAATATCTGGGGTTCAGACCACTCTCATTCTTTTTTTATTTGTAATGCTAAATATCAATAATTAATGAGAACAAGTGTTGATGTATTTGTTTATTAACCTTGAGGCGCGGTGGCCAAGTGGTAAGGCGTCTGTTTCGTAAACAGAAATCGAGGGTTCGAACCCTTCTCGCGCCTTCTTTTTAAAACCATTTTAAGCTGAATAACATGAATTACAACGACTTAATATTAGAAAGTGTTCATTTATGAGTTCATTAACGGCGAGGAGCTGTGGCCAAGTTGTAAGTCGACTATCTCGTGAACAGAAGCTAGAGGGTTCGAATACCTCTCGTGCCAATTATTGTTAAAGTTGAATAACACGAATTTATTATAGATTCTTAAACGGAATATCTGGGGTTCAGACCACTCTCATTCTTTTGTATTTTTAATGCTAAATATCAATAATTAATGAGAACAAGTGTTGATGTATTTGTTTATTAACCTTGAGGCGCGGTGGCCAAGTGTTAAGGCGTCTGTTTCGTAAACAGAAGATCGAGGGTTCGAATACCTCTCGTGCCAATTATTGTTAAAGTTGAATAACACGAATTTTAGATTTTAGATTCTTAAACATAATATCTGGGGTTCAGACCACTCTCATTCTTTTTTATTTGTAATGCTAAATATCAATAATTAATGAGAACAAGTGTTGATGTATTTGTTTATTAACCTTGAGGCGCGGTGGCCAAGTGGTAAGGCGTCTGTTTCGTAAACAGAAGATCGAGGGTTCGAACCCCTCTCGCGACTTCTTTTTAAAACCATTATAAGCTGAATAACATGAATTACAACGACTTGATATTAGAAAGTGTTCATTTATTAGTTCATTAACGGCGAGGAGCTGTGGCCAAGTTGTAAGTCGTCTATCTCGTGAACAGAAGCTAAAGGGTTCGAATCCCTCTGGTGCCAATTATTGTTAAAGTTGAATAACACGAATTCATAGATTCGTAAACAGAATATCTGGGGTTCAGATCATTCTTTTTATTTGTAATGCTAAATATCAATAATTAATGAGAACAAGTGTTGATGTATTTGTTTATTAACCTTGAGGCGCGGTGGCCAAGTGGTAAGGCGTCTGTTTCGTAAACAGAAGATCGAGGGTTCGAACCCCTCTCGCGCCTTCTTTTTAAAACCATTTTAAGCTGAATAACATGAATTACAACGACTTGATATTAGAAAGTGTTCATTTATGAGTTCATTAACGGCGAGGAGCTGTGGCCAAGTTGTAAGTCGACTATCTCGTGAACAGAATCTAAAGGGTTCGAATCCCTCTCGTGACAATTATTGTTAAAGTTGAATAACACGAATTTATAGATTCGTAAACAGAATACCTGGGCTTCAGAACTCTCTGATGCCTTTTATTTGTAATGCTAAATATTAATAATTAATGAGAAAAAGTGTTGGTGTATTTGTTTATTAACCTTGAGGCGCGGTGGCCAAGTGGTAAGGCGTCTGTTTCGTAAACAGAAGATCGAGGGTTCGAACCCCTCTCGCGCCTGGTTTTTAAAACCATTTTAAGCTAAATAACATGAATTACAACGACTCGATATTAGAAAGTGTTCATTTATGAGTTCATTAACGGCGAGGAGCTGTGGCCAAGTTGTAAGTCGGCTATCTCGAGAACAGAAGCTAGAGGGTTCGAATACCTCTCGTGCCAATTAATGTTAAAGTTGAAAAACACGAATTTATAGATTCGTAAACAGAATATCTGGGCTTCAGACCACTCTCATGCCTTTTATTTGTAATGCTAAATATCAATAATTAATGAGAAAAAGTGTTGATGTATTCGTTTATTAACCCTGAGGCGCGGTGGCCAAGTGGTAAGGCGTCTGTTTCGTAAACAGAAGATCGAGGTTCGAACCCCTCTCGCGCCTGGTTTTCAAAACCATTTTAAGCTGAATAACAGGAATTACAACGACTCGATATTAGAAAGTGTTCATTTATGAGTTCATTAACGGCGAGGAGCTGTGGCCAAGTTGTAAGTCGACTATCTCGAGAACAGAAGCTAGAGGGTTCGAATACCTCTCGTGCCAATTAATGTTAAAGTTGAAAAACACGAATTTATAGATTCGTAAACAGAATATCTGGGCTTCAGACCACTCTCATGCCTTTTATTTGTAATGCTAAATATCAATAATTAATGAGAAAAAGTGTTGATGTATTCGTTTATTAACCCTGAGGCGCGGTGGCCAAGTGGTAAGGCGTCTGTTTCGTAAACAGAAGATCGAGGTTTCGAACCCCTCTCGCGCCTTGTTTTTAAAACAATTTTAAGCTAATTAACATGAATTATAAGAACTTGCTTTTAGAAAGTGTTCATGTATGAGTTCATTAACGGCGAGGAGCTGTGGCCAAGTTGTAAGCACTGACCTCTATACATGGACAGATCATCCATTGTTTCATTTTGAAGTCGGCATGCAGAGAAGTGCAACATGGCGTCACTGCTGTGAGCCAATGAAATGTCCAGGTGTAGAGTTCAGTTGGTTGGTAAATCCACTGACCTCTACAACTGGACATTTCATTGGCTCACAGCAGTGACGCCATGTTGCACTTCCAGTTCGCGCCGACTTCAAGTGTTAGCACAGCAGAATATGGACAATGATCTGTCCAGGTGTTGAGGTCAGTGGTTGTAAGTCGTCTATCTCGTGAACAGAAGCTAAAGGGTTCGAATCCCTCTCGTGCCAATTATTGTTAAAGTTGAATAACACGAATTTATATATTCGTAAACAGAATATCTGGGCTTCAGACCACTCTCATGCCTTTTATTTGTAATGCTAAATATCAATAATTAATGAGAAAAAGTGTTGATGTATTCGTTTATTAACCTTGAGGCGCGGTGGCCAAGTGGTAAGGCGTCTGTTTCGTAAACAGAAGATCGAGGGTTCGAAACCCTCTCGCGCCTCGTTTTTAAAACAATTTTAAGCTAATTAACATGAATTATAAGAACTTGCTTTTAGAAAGTGTTCATGTTTGAGTTTATTAACGGCGAGGAGCTGTGGCCAAGTTGTAAGTCGACTATCTCGAGAACAGAATCTAAAGGGTTCGAATCCCTCTCGTGCCAATTATTGTTAAAGTTGAATAACACGAATTTATAGATTCGTAAACAGAATATCTGGGCTTCAGAACTCTCTGATGCCTTTTATTTGTAATGCTAAATATTAATAATTAATGAGAAAAAGTGTTGGTGTATTTGTTTATTAACCTTGAGGCGCGGTGGCCAAGTGGTAAGGCGTCTGTTTCGTAAACAGAAGATCGAGGGTTCGAACCCCTCTCTCGCCTTGTTTTTAAAACCATTTTAAGCTAAATAACATGAATTACAACGACTCGATATTAGAAAGTGTTCATTTATGAGTTCATTAACGGCGAGGAGCTGTGGCCAAGTTGTAAGTCGACTATCTCGAGAACAGAAGCTAGAGGGTTCGAATACCTCTCGTGCCAATTACTGTTAAAGTTGAAAAACACGAATTTATAGATTCGTAAACAGAATATCTGGGCTTCAGACCACTCTCATGCCTTTTATTTGTAATGCTAAATATCAATAATTAATGAGAAAAAGTGTTGATGTATTCGTTTATTAACCCTGAGGCGCGGTGGCCAAGTGGTAAGGCGTCTGTTTCGTAAACAGAAGATCGAGGTTTCGAACCCCTTTCGCGCCTCGTTTTTCAAACAATTTTAAGCTAATTAACATGAATTATAAGAACTTGCTTTTAGAAAGTGTTCATGTATGAGTTCATTAACGGCGAGGAGCTGTGGCCAAGTTGTAAGTCGTCTATCTCGTGAACAGAAGCTAAAGGGTTCGAATCCCTCTCGTGCCAATTATTGTTAAAGTTGAATAACACGAATTTATATATTCGTAAACAGAATATCTGGGCTTCAGACCACTCTCATGCCTTTTATTTGTAATGCTAAATATCAATAATTAATGAGAAAAAGTGTTGATGTATTCGTTTATTAACCTTGAGGCGCGGTGGCCAAGTGGTAAGGCGTCTGTTTCGTAAACAGAAGATCGAGGGTTCGAAACCCTCTCGCGCCTCGTTTTTAAAACAATTTTAAGCTAATTAACATGAATTATAAGAACTTGCTTTTAGAAAGTGTTCATGTTTGAGTTTATTAACGGCGAGGAGCTGTGGCCAAGTTGTAAGTCGTCTATCTCGTGAACAGAAGCTAAAGGGTTCGAATCCCTCTCGTGCCAATTATTGTTAAAGTTGAATAACACGAATTTATAGATTCGTAAACAGAATATCTGGGCTTCAGAACTCTCTGATGCCTTTTATTTGTAGTGCTAAATATCAATAATTAATGAGAAAAAGTGTTGATGTATTCGTTTATTAACCCTGAGGCGCGGTGGCCAAGTGGTAAGTCGTCTGTTTCGTAAACAGAAGATCGAGGTTTCGAACCCCTCTCGCGCCTCGTTTTTCAAACAATTTTAAGCTAATTAACATGAATTATAAGAACTTGCTTTTAGAAAGTGTTCATGTATGAGTTCATTAACGGCGAGGAGCTGTGGCCAAGTTGTAAGTCGTCTATCTCGTGAACAGAAGCTAAAGGGTTCGAATCCCTCTCGTGCCAATTATTGTTAAAGTTGAATAACACGAATTTATATATTCGTAAACAGAATATCTGGGCTTCAGACCACTCTCATGCCTTTTATTTGTAATGCTAAATATCAATAATTAATGAGAAAAAGTGTTGATGTATTCGTTTATTAACCTTGAGGCGCGGTGGCCAAGTGGTAAGGCGTCTGTTTCGTAAACAGAAGATCGAGGGTTCGAAACCCTCTCGCGCCTCGTTTTTAAAACAATTTTAAGCTAATTAACATGAATTATAAGAACTTGCTTTTAGAAAGTGTTCATGTTTGAGTTTATTAACGGCGAGGAGCTGTGGCCAAGTTGTAAGTCGTCTATCTCGTGAACAGAAGCTAAAGGGTTCGAATCCCTCTCGTGCCAATTATTGTTAAAGTTGAATAACACGAATTTATAGATTCGTAAACAGAATATCTGGGCTTCAGAACTCTCTGATGCCTTTTATTTGTAGTGCTAAATATCAATAATTAATGAGAAAAAGTGTTGATGTATTCGTTTATTAACCTTGAGGCGCGGTGGCCAAGTGGTAAGGCGTCTGTTTCGTAAACAGAAGATCGAGGGTTCGAAACCCTCTCGCGCCTCGTTTTTAAAACAATTTTAAGCTAATTAACATGAATTATAAGAACTTGCTTTTAGAAAGTGTTCATGTTTGAGTTTATTAACGGCGAGGAGCTGTGGCCAAGTTGTAAGTCGTCTATCTCGTGAACAGAAGCTAAAGGGTTCGAATCCCTCTCGTGCCAATTATTGTTAAAGTTGAATAACACGAATTTATAGATTCGTAAACAGAATATCTGGGCTTCAGAACTCTCTGATGCCTTTTATTTGTAGTGCTAAATATCAATAATTAATGAGAACAAGTGTTGATGTATTTGTTTATTAACCTTGAGGCGCGGTGGCCAAGTGGTAAGGCGTCTGTTTCGTAAACAGAAGATTGAGGGTTCGAATACCTCTCGTGCCAATTATTGTTAAAGTTGAATAAAGTTGAATAACACGAATTTATAGATTCTTAAACAGAATATCTGGGGTTCTGACCACTCTCATTCTTTTTTATTTGTAATGCTAAATATCAATAATTAATGAGAACAAGTGTTGATGTATTTGTTTATTAACGTTGAGGCGCGGTGGCCAAGTGGTAAGGCGTCTGTTTCGTAAACAGAAGATCGAGGGTTCGAACCCCTCTCGCCCCTTCTTTTTAAAACCATTTTAAGCTGAATAACATGAATTAAAACGACTTGATATTAGAAAGTGTTCATTTATGAGTTCATTAACGGCGAGGAGCTGCGGCCAAGTTGTAAGTCGACTATCTCGTGAACAGAATCTAAAGGGTTCGAATCCCTCTCGTGCCAATTATTGTTAAAGTTGAATAACACAAATTTATAGATTCGTAAACAGAATATCTGGGCTTCAGAACTCTCTGATGCCTTTTATTTGTAATGCTAAATATTAATAATTAATGAGAAAAAGTGTTGGTGTATTTGTTTATTAACCTTGAGGCGCGGTGGCCAAGTGGTAAGGCGTCTGTTTCGTAAACAGAAGCTCGAGGGTTCGAACCCCTCTCGCGCCTTGTTTTTAAAACAATTTTAAGCTAATTAACATGAATTACAAGAATTTAATTTTAGAAAGTGTTCATGTATGAGTTCATTAATGGCGAGGAGCTGTGGCCAAGTTGTAAGTCGTCTATCTCGTGAACAGAAGCTAGAGGGTTCGAATACCTCTCGTGTCAATTATTGTTAAAGTTGAATAACACGAATTTATAGATTCTTAAACAGAATATCTGGGGTTCAGACCACTCTCATTCTTTTTTATTTGTAGTGCTAAATATCAATAATTAATGAGAACAAGTGTTGATGTATTTGTTTATTAAACTTGAGGCGCGGTGGCCAAGTGGTAAGGCGTCTGTTTCGTAAACAGAAGATCGAGGGTTCGAACCCCTCTCGCGCATTCTTTTTAAAACCATTTTAAGCTGAATAACATGAATTACGACGACTTGATATTAGAAAGTGTTCATTTATGAGTTCATTAACGGCGAGGAGCTGTGGCCAAGTTGTAAGTCGTCTATCTCGTGAACAGAAGCTAGAGGGTTCGAATCCCTCTCGTGCCAATTATTGTTAATAATAAAGATGAATAACACGAATTCATAGATTCGTAAACAGAATATCTGGGCTTCAGAACTCTCTGATGCCTTTTATTTGTAATGCTAAATATTAATAATTAAGGAGAAAAAGTGTTGGTGTATTTGTTTATTAACCTTGAGGCGCGGTGGCCAAGTGGTAAGGCGTCTGTTTCGTAAACAGAAGATCGAGGGTTCGAACCCCTCTCGCGCCTTGTTTTTAAAACAATTTTAAGCTAATTAACATGAATTACAAGAACTTAATTTTAGAAAGTGTTCATGTATGAGTTCATTAATGGCGAGGAGCTGTGGCCAAGTTGTAAGTCGTCTATCTCGTGAACAGAAGCTAGAGGGTTCGAATACCTCTCGTGCCAATTATTATTAAAGTTGAATAACACGAATTTATAGATTCGTAAACAGAATATCTGGGCTTCAGAACTCTCTGATGCCTTTTATTTGTAATGCTAAATATTAATAATTAATGAGAACAAGTGTTGATGTATTTGTTTATTAACCTTGAGGCGCGGTGGCCAAGTGGTAAGGCGTCTGTTTCGTAAACAGAAGATCGAGGGTTCGAATACCTCTCGTGCCATTTATTGTTAAAGTTGAATAACACGAATTTATAGATTCTTAAACAGAATATCTGGGGTTCAAACCACTCTTATTCTTTTTTATTTGTAATGCTAAATATCAATAATTAATGAGAACAAGTGTTGATGTATTTGTTTATTAACCTTGAGGCGCGGTGGCCAAGTGGTAAGGCGTCTGTTTCGTAAACAGAAGATCGAGGGTTCGAACCCCTCTCGCGCCTTTTTTTTTAAACCATTTTAAGCTGAATAACATGAATTACAACGACTTGATATTAGAAAGTGTTCATTTATGAGTTCATTAACGGCGAGGAGCTGTGGCCAAGTTGTAAGTCGACTATCTCGTGAACAGAATCTAAAGGGTTCGAATCCCTCTCGTGCCAATTATTGTTAAAGTTGAATAACACGAATTTATAGATTCGTAAACAGAATATCTGGGCTTCAGAACTCTCTGATGCCTTTTATTTGTAATGCTAAATATTAATAATTAATGAGAAAAAGTGTTGGTGTATTTGTTTATTAACCTTGAGGCGCGGTGGCCAAGTGGTAAGGCGTCTGTTTCGTAAACAGAAGCTCGAGGGTTCGAACCCCTCTCGCGCCTTGTTTTTAAAACAATTTTAAGCTAATTAACATGAATTACAAGAATTTAATTTTAGAAAGTGTTCATGTATGAGTTCATTAATGGCGAGGAGCTGTGGCCAAGTTGTAAGTCGTCTATCTCGTGAACAGAAGCTAGAGGGTTCGCATACCTCTCGTGTCAATTATTGTTAAAGTTGAATAACACGAATTTATAGATTCTTAAACAGAATATCTGGGGTTCAGACCACTCTCATTTTTTTTTATTTGTAATGCTAAATATCAATAATTAATGAGAACAAGTGTTGATGTATTTGTGTATTAACCTTGAGGCGCGGTGGCCAAGTGGTAAGGCGTCTGTTTCGTAAACAGAAGATCGAGGGTTCAAACCCCTCTCGCGCCTTCTTTTTAAAACCATTTTAAGCTGAATAACATGAATTACAACGACTTGATATTAGAAAGTGTTCATTTATGAGTTCATTAACGGCGAGGAGCTGTGGCCAAGTTGTAAGTCGTCTATCTCGTGAACAGAAGCTAAAGGGTTCGAATCCCTCTCGTGCCAATTATTGTTAAAGTTGAATAACACGAATTCATAGATTCGTAAACAGAATATCTGGGCTTCAGAACTCTCTGATGCCTTTTATTTGTAATGCTAAATATTAATAATTAAGGAGAAAAAGTGTTGGTGTATTTGTTTATTAACCTAGAGGCGCGGTGGCCAAGTGGTAAGGCGTCTGTTTCGTAAACAGAAGATCGAGGGTTCGAACCCCTCTCGCGCCTTGTTTTTAAAACAATTTTAAGCTAATTAACATGAATTACAAGAACTTAATTTTAGAAAGTGTTCATGTATGAGTTCATTAATGGCGAGGAGCTGTGGCCAAGTTGTAAGTCGTCTATCTCGTGAACAGAAGCTAGAGGGTTCGAATCCCTCTCGTGCCAATTATTGTTAAAGTTGAATAACACGAATTTATAGATTCGTAAACAGAATATCTGGGCTTCAGAACTCTCTGATGCCTTTTATTTGTAATGCTAAATATTAATAATTAATGAGAACAAGTGTTGATGTATTTGTTTATTAACCTTGAGGCGCGGTGGCCAAGTGGTAAGGCGTCTGTTTCGTAAACAGAAGATCGAGGGTTCGAATACCTCTCGTGCCAATTATTGTTAAAGTTGAATAACACGAATTTATAGATTCTTAAACAGAATATCTGGGGTTCTGACCACTCTCATTCTTTTTTATTTGTAATGCTAAATATCAATAATTAATGAGAACAAGTGTTGATGTATTTGTTTATTAACCTTGAGGCGCGGTGGCCAAGTGGTAAGGCGTCTGTTTCGTAAACAGAAGATCGAGGGTTCGAACCCCTCTCGCGCCTTCTTTTTAAAACCATTTTAAGCTGAATAACATGAATTACAACGACTTGATATTAGAAAGTGTTCATTTATGAGTTCATTAACGGCGAGGAGCTGCGGCCAAGTTGTAAGTCGACTATCTCGTGAACAGAATCTAAAGGGTTCGAATCCCTCTCGTGCCAATTATTGTTAAAGTTGAATAACACGAATTTATAGATTCGTAAACAGAATACCTGGGCTTCAGAACTCTCTGATGCCCTTTATTTGTAATGCTAAATATTAATAATTAATGAGAAAAAGTGTTGGTGTATTTGTTTATTAACCTTGAGGCGCGGTGGCCAAGTGGTAAGGCGTCTGTTTCGTAAACAGAAGCTCGAGGGTTCGAACCCCTCTCGCGCCTTGTTTTTAAAACAATTTTAAGCTAATTAACATGAATTACAAGAATTTAATTTTAGAAAGTGTTCATGTATGAGTTCATTAATGGCGAGGAGCTGTGGCCAAGTTGTAAGTCGTCTATCTCGTGAACAGAAGCTAGAGGGTTCGAATACCTCTCGTGTCAATTATTGTTAAAGTTGAATAACACGAATTTATAGATTCTTAAACAGAATATCTGGGGTTCAGACCACTCTCATTCTTTTTTTATTTGTAGTGCTAAATATCAATAATTAATGAGAACAAGTGTTGATGTATTTGTTTATTAACCTTGAGGCGCGGTGGCCAAGTGGTAAGGCGTCTGTTTCGTAAACAGAAGATCGAGGGTTCGAACCCCTCTCGCGCATTCTTTTTAAAACCATTTTAAGCTGAATAACATGAATTACGACGACTTGATATTAGAAAGTGTTCATTTATGAGTTCATTAACGGCGAGGAGCTGTGGCCAAGTTGTAAGTCGTCTATCTCGTGAACAGAAGCTAAAGGGTTCGAATCCCTCTCGTGCCAATTATTGTTAATAATAAAGTTGAATAACACGAATTCATAGATTCGTAAACAGAATATCTGGGCTTCAGAACTCTCTGATGCCTTTTATTTGTAATGCTAAATATTAATAATTAATGAGAAAAAGTGTTGGTGTATTTGTTTATTAACCTTGAGGCGCGGTGGCCAAGTGGTAAGGCGTCTGTTTCGTAAACAGAAGATCGAGGGTTCAAATCCCTCTCGCGCCTTGTTTTTAAAACAATATTAAGCTAATTAACATGAATTACAAGAATTTACTTTTAGAAAGTGTTCATGTATGAGTTCATTAATGGCGAGGAGCTGTGGCCAAGTTGTAAGTCGTCTATCTCGTGAACAGAAGCTACAGGGTTCGAATACCTCTCGTGTCAATTATTGTTAAAGTTGAATAACACGAATTTATAGATTCTTAAACAGAATATCTGGGGTTCAGACCACTCTCATTTTTTTTTATTTGTAATGCTAAATATCAATAATTAATGAGAACAAGTGTTGATGTATTTGTTTATTAACCTTGAGGCGCGGTGGCCAAGTGGTAAGGCGTCTGTTTCGTAAACAGAAGATCGAGGGTTCAAACCCCTCTCGCGCCTTCTTTTTAAAACCATTTTAAGCTGAATAACATGAATTACAACGACTTGATATTAGAAAGTGTTCATTTATGAGTTCATTAACGGCGAGGAGCTGTGGCCAAGTTGTAAGTCGTCTATCTCGTGAACAGAAGTTAAAGGGTTCGAATCCCTCTCGTGCCAATTATTGTTAAAGTTGAATAACACGAATTCATAGATTCGTAAACAGAATATCTGGGCTTCAGAACTCTCTGATGCCTTTTATTTGTAATGCTAAATATTAATAATTAAGGAGAAAAAGTGTTGGTGTATTTGTTTATTAACCTTGAGGCGCGGTGGCCAAGTGGTAAGGCGTCTGTTTCGTAAACAGAAGATCGAGGGTTCAAATCCCTCTCGCGCCTTGTTTTTAAAACAATATTAAGCTAATTAACATGAATTACAAGAATTTACTTTTAGAAAGTGTTCATGTATGAGTTCATTAATGGCGAGGAGCTGTGGCCAAGTTGTAAGTCGTCTATCTCGTGAACAGAAGCTACAGGGTTCGAATACCTCTCGTGTCAATTATTGTTAAAGTTGAATAACACGAATTTATAGATTCTTAAACAGAATATCTGGGGTTCAGACCACTCTCATTTTTTTTTATTTGTAATGCTAAATATCAATAATTAATGAGAACAAGTGTTGATGTATTTGTTTATTAACCTTGAGGCGCGGTGGCCAAGTGGTAAGGCGTCTGTTTCGTAAACAGAAGATCGAGGGTTCAAACCCCTCTCGCGCCTTCTTTTTAAAACCATTTTAAGCTGAATAACATGAATTACAACGACTTGATATTAGAAAGTGTTCATTTATAAGTTCATTAACGGCGAGGAGCTGTGGCCAAGTTGTAAGTCGTCTATCTCGTGAACAGAAGTTAAAGGGTTCGAATCCCTCTCGTGCCAATTATTGTTAAAGTTGAATAACACGAATTCATAGATTCGTAAACAGAATATCTGGGCTTCAGAACTCTCTGATGCCTTTTATTTGTAATGCTAAATATTAATAATTAAGGAGAAAAAGTGTTGGTGTATTTGTTTATTAACCTTGAGGCGCGGTGGCCAAGTGGTAAGGCGTCTGTTTCGTAAACAGAAGATCGAGGGTTCGAACCCCTCTCGCGCCTTGTTTTTAAAACAATTTTAAGCTAATTAACATGAATTACAAGAACTTAATTTTAGAAAGTGTTCATGTATGAGTTCATTAATGGCGAGGAGCTGTGGCCAAGTTGTAAGTCGTCTATCTCGTGAACAGAAGCTAGAGGGTTCGAATACCTCTCGTGCCAATTATTGTTAAAGTTGAATAACACGAATTTATAGATTCGTAAACAGAATATCTGGGCTTCAGAACTCTCTGATGCCTTTTATTTGTAATGCTAAATATTAATAATTAATGAGAACAAGTGTTGATGTATTTGTTTATTAACGTTGAGGCGCGGTGGCCAAGTGGTAAGGCGTCTGTTTCGTAAACAGAAGATCGAGGGTTCGAATACCTCTCGTGTCATTTATTGTTAAAGTTGAATAACACGAATTTATAGATTCTTAAACAGAATATCTGGGGTTCAAACCACTCTCATTCTTTTTTATTTGTAATGCTAAATATCAATAGTTAATGAGAACAAGTGTTGATGTATTTGTTTATTAAGCTTGAGGCGCGGTGGCCAAGTAGTAAGGCGTCTGTTTCGTAAACAGAAGATCGAGGGTTCGAACCCCTCTCGCGCCTTTTTTTTTAAACCATTTTAAGCTGAATAACATGAATTACAACGACTTGATATTAGAAAGTGTTCATTTATGAGTTCATTAACGGCGAGGAGCTGTGGCCAAGTTGTAAGTCGACTATCTCGTGAACAGAATCTTAAGGGTTCGAATCCCTCTCGTGCCAATTATTGTTAAAGTTGAATAACACGAATTTATAGATTCGTAAACAGAATATCTGGGCTTCAGAACTCTCTGATGCCTTTTATTTGTAATGCTAAATATTAATAATTAATGAGAAAAAGTGTTGGTGTATTTGTTTATTAACCTTGAGGCGCGGTGGCCAAGTGGTAAGGCGTCTGTTTCGTAAACAGAAGCTCGAGGGTTCGAACCCCTCTCGCGCCTTGTTTTTAAAACAATTTTAAGCTAATTAACATGAATTACAAGAATTTAATTTTAGAAAGTGTTCATGTATGAGTTTATTAATGGCGAGGAGCTGTGGCCAAGTTGTAAGTCGTCTATCTCGTGAACAGAAGCTAGAGGGTTCGCATACCTCTCGTGTCAATTATTGTTAAAGTTGAATAACACGAATTTATAGATTCTTAAACAGAATATCTGGGGTTCAGACCACTCTCATTCTTTTTTATTTGTAATGCTAAATATCAATAATTAATGAGAACAAGTGTTGATGTATTTGTTTATTAACCTTGAGGCGCGGTGGCCAAGTGGTAAGGCGTCTGTTTCGTAAACAGAAGATCGAGGGTTCGAACCCCTCTCGCGCATTCTTTTTAAAACCATTTT
Source organism: Crossaster papposus (assembly GCA_037893245.1). Classification (NCBI taxonomy): domain Eukaryota; kingdom Metazoa; phylum Echinodermata; class Asteroidea; order Velatida; family Solasteridae; genus Crossaster; species Crossaster papposus. The sequence goes on along the minus strand of JBAIAA010000214.1, from coordinate 29,851 downwards.
AAGCTGAATAACATGAATTACAACGACTTGATATTAGAAAGTGTTCATTTATGAGTTCATTAACGGCGAGGAGCTGTGGCCAAGTTGTAAGTCGTCTATCTCGTGAACAGAAGCTAAAGGGTTCGAATCCCTCTCGTGCCAATTATTGTTAAAGTTGAATAACACGAATTTATAGATTCGTAAAGAGAATATCTGGGCTTCAGAACCCTCTGATGCCTTTTATTTGTAATGCTAAATATTAATAATTAATAAGAAAAAGTGTTGATGTATTCGTTTATTAACCTTGAGGCGCGGTGGCCAAGTGGTAAGGTGTCTGTTTCGTAAACAGAAGATCGAGGGTTCGAACCCGTCCCGCGCTTTATTTAAAAACAAATTTAAGCTAATTAACATGAATTACAAGAACTTGTTTTTAGAAAGTGTTCATGTATGAGTTCATTAACGGCGAGGAGCTGTGGCCAAGTTGTAAGTCGTCTATCTCGTGAACAGAAGCTAGAGGGTTCGAATACCTCTCGTGCAAATTATTGTTAAAGTTGAATAACACGAATTTATAGATTCGTAAACAGAATATCTGGGCTTCAGACCACTATCATGCCTTTTATTTGTAATGGTAAATATGATGAAATAATTAGAAAAAGTGTTGATGTATTCGTTTATTAACCTTGAGGCGCGGTGGCCAAGTGGTAAGGTGTCTGTTTCGTAAACAGAAGATCGAGGGTTCGAGCCCCTCCCGCGCCTTATTTAAAAAAAAATTAAGCTAATTAACATGAATTACAAGAACTTGCTTTTAGAAAGTGTTCATGTATGAGTTCATTAACGGCGAGGAGCTGTGGCCAAGTTGTAAGTCGTCTATCTCGTGAACAGAAGCTAAAGGGTTCGAATCCCTCTCGTGCCAATTATTGTTAAAGTTGAATAACACCAATTTATAGATTCGTAAACAGAAAATCTGGGCTTCAGAACCCTCTGATGCCTTTTATTTGTAATGCTAAATATTAATAATTAATAAGAAAAAGTGTTGATATATTCGTTTATTAACCTTGAGGCGCTGTGGCCAAGTGGTAAGGTGTCTGTTTCGTAAACAGAAGATCGAGGGTTCGAACCCGTCCCGCGCTTTATTTAAAAAAAAAATTAAGCTAATTAACATGAATTACAAGAACTTGCTTTTAGAAAGTGTTCATGTATGAGTTCATTAACGGCGAGGAGCTGTGGCCAAGTTGTAAGTCGTCTATCTCGTGAACAGAAGCTAGAGGGTTCGAATACCTCTCGTGCAAATTATTGTTAAAGTTGAATAAAGTTGAATAACACGAATTTATAGATTCGTAAACAGAATATCTGGGCTTCAGACCACTCTCATGCCTTTTATTTGTAATGCTAAATATTAATAAATAATTAGAAAAAGTGTTGATGTATTCGTTTATTAACCTCGAGGCGCGGTGGCCAAGTGGTAAGGCGTCTGTTTCGTAAACAGAAGGTCGAGGGTTCGAACCCCTCTCGCGCCTTGTTTTTAAAACAATTTTAAGCTAATTAACATGAATTACAAGAACTTGCTTTTAGAAAGTGTTCATGTATGAGTTCATTAACGGCGAGGAGCTGTGGCCAAGTTGTAAGTCGTCTATCTCGTAAACAGAAGCTAGAGGGTTCGAATACCTCCCTTGCCAATTATTGTTAAAGTTGAATAAAGTTGAATAAAGTTGAATAACACTAATTGATTGATAGATTCGTAAACAGAATATCTGGGCTTCATACCACTCTCATGCCTTTTATTTGTAATGCTAAATATGATGAAATAATTAGAAAAAGTGTGGATGTATTCGTTTATTAACCTTGAGGCGCGGTGGCCAATTGGTAAGGCGTCTGTTTCGTAAACAGAAGATCGAGGGTTCGAACCCCTCTCGCGCCTTGTTTTTAAAACCATTTTAAGCTGAATAACATAAATTACAACGACTTGATATTAGAAAGTGTTCATTTATGAGTTCATTAACGTCGAGGAGCTGTGGCCAAGTTGTAAGTCGACTATCTCGTGAACAGAAGCTAAAGGGTTCGAATACCTCTCGTGCCAATTATTTTTAAAATTGAATAACACGAATTTATAGATTCGTAAACAGAATATCTGGGCTTCAGACCACTCTCATGCCTTTTATTTGTAATGCTAAATATTAATAAATAATTAGAAAAAGTGTTGATGTATTCGTTTATTAACCTCGAGGCGCGGTGGCCAAGTGGTAAGGCGTCTGTTTCGTAAACAGAAGGTCGAGGGTTCGAACCCCACTCGCGCCTTGTTTTTAAAACAATTTTAAGCTAATTAACATGAATTACAAGAACTTGCTTTTAGAAAGTGTTCATGTATGAGTTCATTAACGGCGAGGAGCTGTGGCCAAGTTGTAAGTCGTCTATCTCGTAAACAGAAGCTAGAGGGTTCGAATACCTCCCTTGCCAATTATTGTTAAAGTTGAATAACACTAATTGATAGATTCGTAAACAGAATATCTGGGCTTCATACCACTATCATGCCTTTTATTTGTGATGCTAAATATGATGAAATAATTAGAAAAAGTGTGGATGTATTCGTTTATTAACCTCGAGGCGCGGTGGCCAAGTGGTAAGGCGTCTGTTTCGTAAACAGAAGGTCGAGGGTTCGAACCCCTCTCGCGCCTTGTTTTTAAAACAATTTTAAGCTAATTAACATGAATTACAAGAACTTGCTTTTAGAAAGTGTTCATGTATGAGTTCATTAACGGCGAGGAGCTGTGGCCAAGTTGTAAGTCGTCTATCTCGTAAACAGAAGCTAGAGGGTTCGAATACCTCCCTTGCCAATTATTGTTAAAGTTGAATAACACTTATAATTGATTGATAGATTCGTAAACAGAATATCTGGGCTTCATACCACTCTCATGCCTTTTATTTGTAATGCTAAATATGATGAAATAATTAGAAAAAGTGTGGATGTATTCGTTTATTAACCTTGAGGCGCGGTGGCCAAGTGGTAAGTCGTCTGTTTCGTAAACAGAAGATCGAAGGTTCGAACCCCTCTCGCGCCTTGTTTTTAAAACAATTTAAAGCTAATTAACATGAATTACAAGAACTTGCTTTTGAAAGTGTTCATGTATGAGTTCATTAACGGCGAGGAGCTGTGGCCAAGTTGTAAGTCGTCTATCTCGTGAACAGAAGCTAAAGGGTTCGAATCCCTCTCGTGCCAATTATTGTTAAAGTTGAATAACACGAATTTATAGATTCGTAAACAGAATATCAGGGCTTCAGAACCCTCTGATGCCTTTTATTTGTAATGCTAAATATTAATAATTATTAAGAAAAAGTGTTGATGTATTCGTTTATTAACCTTGAGGCGCGGTGGCCAAGTGGTAAGGTGTCTGTTTTGTAAACAGAAGATCGAGGGTTCGAACCCCTCCCGCGCCTTATTTAAAAAAAAATTAAGCTAATTAACATGAATTACAAGAACTTGCTTTTAGAAAGTGTTCATGTATGAGTTCATTAACGGCGAGGAGCTGTGGCCAAGTTGTAAGTCGTCTATCTCGTAAACAGAAGCTAGAGGGTTCGAATACCTCTCTTGCCAATTATTGTTAAAGTTGAATAACACTTCTTGATAGATTCGTAAACAGAATATTTGGGCTTCAGACCACTCTCATGCCTTTTATTTGTAATGCTAAATATGATGAAATAATTAGAAAAAGTGTGGATGTATTCGTTTATTAACCTTGAGGCGCGGTGGCCAAGTGGTAAGGCGTCTGTTTCGTAAACAGAAGGTCGAGGGTTCGAACCCCACTCGCGCCTTGTTTTTAAAACAATGTTAAGCTAATTAACATGAATTACAAGAACTTGCTTTTAGAAAGTGTTCATGTATGAGTTCATGTATGAGCACTGGTTCACCTGATGATTGTATTAAGTTTAAGGAAGTCAAAAATATCTACAATCGACAACTTTATCAATCAAAATGTTCTTTCTTCAACGAAAAGATCATTAACTGCGGTAACGATCACAAGAATCTTTTCCGGGTCATCAATGACATTCTACATAACAGGAAGCCGTCTAAGCTTCCTGATCATGATTGTCATAGTGAACTGGCTGATCGTTTCTCAAAATTCTTTACGGCCAAAATTGTGTCAATCAGGGAAAGTCTCTCCTCTCATACATCAGATTCTACAGCTCCACACTCTAATGTATGTTCATCTTTGGACACATTCATCGTGGTTCGTGATACTGATGTTCGATATATCATCTCTAAGGCACCTAGTCCATCTTGCCTTCTTGACCCACTACCGTCATGGATGGTCAAAAAGTTTTTGGATACTCTTGTTCCCACCATCACCTTGGTTGTGAACTCATCCCTCTCATCTGGTGTTGTACCAACCTCTCTGAAATCTGCAGTGATTACACCTGTGCTCAAGAAGCCGAGTTTGGACCATAACATCTTGAAGAACTTCCGTCCTGTCAGTAACCTGCCCTTCTTGTCCAAGGTGCTCGAAAGGGTAGTCTCTAAGCAGCTGATGGACTACATGAGTGATCACCATCTCCATGAGCCCCTTCAGTCTGCATACAAGCGTTTCCACAGCACAGAAACGGCCCTCCTCCGGGTCCACAACGACATCATGTGGACCATGGAGAAGCGGGGTGTTACTATCCTTGTCCTGCTTGACCTAAGTGCAGCCTTTGACACTATTGACCATAGAGTCCTACTTGATCGGATGGAAAGGCTTATTGGACTGCACGATGTTCCACTGAAGTGGTTCACATCTTATCTGTCCGGAAGATCACAACGTATCCACATCAACCACGAGTTCTCTGCACCCCAACACTTGAAATTCGGGGTTCCTCAAGGATCAGTGCTCGGTCCAATCCTGTTTCTGATTTATACCCTTCCACTAGGTCATATCATCCGCAGGCATGGCATGGAATTGCACATGTATGCTGACGATACACAGATCTATATCTCAATTTGCCCTGTTACGCCTGATGAGGTCTTAAAGGGTGTGTCAAGAGTTGAAGGTTGTATCATGGAAGTGCAAGACTGGATGTCATCAAATTTCCTGAAACTCAACGCCGACAAGACTGAGGTATTAACAATTGGTTTCAGGGCTCAACTCGCCAAGTTCAATCTGCCATCTCTGAAAGTCGCTGGAGCTGACGTCCCTCCCCAAACTAATCCAGTCAGGAATCTTGGGGTCATGTTTGACTCTGGGATGACTATGTCTGCTCAGGTGTCCAGTATCATCAAAGCTGCTAACTACCACCTAATAAACATTAGTAGAGCCCGTAAACTGCTGACTGTTGAGGCCACTAAGTTGGCAGTACATACTCTGGTGACATCACGACTGGACTACTGTAACAGCCTCTTGATCGGTATCAATCAAAAACTCAAAAAGAGGCTTGAAAATGTTCAGCGATCTGCTGCCAGAGTAATTTCTAACAAACGGAAGTTTGACTCCATCACTCCTGAACTCATCAAATTACACTGGCTCCCAATCACACAAAGAATCAACTATAAGGTCATCATTCTTATGTTCAAAGCTTACTGGAAACTAGCTCCTGCTTACATCATGGACATGCTTCGAATTCCTCCTCAACGGAGACGTGGTCTTCGATCATCAACCTCCTCTTCGCTGCACTTTGTTGTGCCCAGAACCCATTGTGTTTCCTTTGCTGATAGGTCATTCTCTGTTTATGGCCCCATAATCTGGAACAAACTTCCAGAAAACATCAGAGACACCACCTCACTGCATACATTCAAGACACTCCTGAAAGCTCATCTTTTTCGGGATGCGTACCAGCAGTAATTCATCTTCATTTTGTGCCTCTTCAGCGCCTTAGAGCAAACTTTTGATTTTGGCGCTTTATAAATATCTTTTTGATTTGATTTGATTTGATTCATTAACGGCGAGGAGCTGTGGCCAAGTTGTAAGTCGTCTATCTCGTAAACAGAAGCTAGAGGGTTCGAATACCTCCCTTGCCAATTATTGTTAATAATAAAGTTGAATAACACTAATTGATAGATTCGTAAACAGAATATCTGGGCTTCATACCACTCTCATGCCTTTTATTTGTAATGCTAAATATGATGAAATAATTAGAAAAAGTGTGGATGTATTCGTTTATTAACCTTGAGGCGCGGTGGCCAAGTGGTAAGGCGTCTGTTTCGTAAACAGAAGATCGAAGGTTCGAACTCCTCTCGCGCCTTGTTTTTAAAACAATTTAAAGCTAATTAACATGAATTACAAGAACTTGCTTTTGAAAGTGTTCATGTATGAGTTCATTAAGGGCGAGGAGCTGTGGCCAAGTTGTAAGTCGTCTATCTCGTGAACAGAAGCTAAAGGGTTCGAATCACTCTCGTGCCAATTATTGTTAATAAAGTTGAATAACACGAATTTATAGATTCGTAAACAGAATATCAGGGCTTCAGAACCCTCTGATGCCTTTTATTTGTAATGCTAAATATTAATAATTATTAAGAAAAAGTGTTGATGTATTCGTTTATTAACCTTGAGGCGCGGTGGCCAAGTGGTAAGGTGTCTGTTTTGTAAACAGAAGATCGAGGGTTCGAACCCCTCCCGCGCCTTATTTAAAAAAAAATTAAGCTAATTAACATGAATTACAAGAACTTGCTTTTAGAAAGTGTTCATGTATGAGTTCATTAACGGCGAGGAGCTGTGGCCAAGTTGTAAGTCGTCTATCTCGTAAACAGAAGCTAGAGGGTTCGAATACCTCTCTTGCCAATTATTGTTAAAGTTGAATAACACTAATTGATAGATTCGTAAACAGAATATCTGGGCTTCAGACCACTCTCATGCCTTTTATTTGTAATGCTAAATATGATGAAATAATTAGAAAAAGTGTGGATGTATTCGTTTATTAACCTTGAGGCGCGGTGGCCAAGTGGTAAGGCTTCTGTTTCGTAAACAGAAGATCGAGGGTTCGAACCCCTCTCGCGCCTTGTTTTTAAAACCATTTTAAGCTGAATAACATGAATTACAACGACTTGATATTAGAAAGTGTTCATTTATGAGTTCATTAACGTCGAGGAGCTGTGGCCAAGTTGTAAGTCGACTATCTCGTGAACAGAAGCTAAAGGGTTCGAATACCTCTCGTGCCAATTATTGTTAAAATAAAATAAAATAAAATTGAATAACACGAATTTATAGATTCGTAAACAGAATATCTGGGCTTCAGACCACTCTCATTCTGTTTTATTTGTAATGCTAAATATCAATAATTAATGAGAACAAGTGTTGATGTATTTGTTTATTAATCTTGAGGCGCGGTGGCCAAGTGGTGAGGCGTCTGTTTCGTAAACAGAAGATCGATGGTTCGAACCCCTCCCGCGCCTTGTTTTTAAAACAATTATAAGCTAATTAACATGAATTACAAGAACTTGCTTTTAGAAAGTGTTCATGTATGAGTTCATTAACGGCGAGGAGCTCTGGCCAAGTTGTAAGTCGTCTATCTCCTGAACACAACCCAGTCTCCTTCTTAAATTGTGTGTATATCACAATTTAAGAAACTGTACATGCGCGGTAATGCTAGCAAAACAGAGGTTGGTTCTTAAAGAGTGAATAAACAAGTGTATAATGTTCTTAACTACTTGAATTAGTTGGTTTGAGTTTGGGGTAGGATAAGGGAGAATTCGGGTTAGGGTACAGAAAGAAAGAAAAAGTCGGGTTAGGGTACAGAAAGAAAGAAAAAGTCGGGTTAGGGTACAGAAAAAAAGAAAAACGTTCATAATACTGCATTAACAGCCATTCTTATTAACTAAATCAAGTAATTAAGAACATCATACACTTGTTTATTCACTCTTTAAGAACCAACCTCCGTTTTGCCAGCTTTACTGCGCATGTACAGTTTCTTAAATTGTGATACACACAATTGGTCAGTGTACACAATTTAAGAAGGAGACTGGGCTGCCGGCGGCATGGCCCCGTCGACGTAATTTTTTCCTAGGAGGGTTAGGGGTAATTATCATAAATGGGCGGCTCTAGACCCCTCACGTCATGATTATTCAGTAGTTTTAACAATGACACTAATACATTGTTATTGCTCAATCAACTAGTTACACATAGCCCAGAGGTACATTAAAGCACTTTGAAAAACGGCTTCTGTCGACCTCTCCCAGTAGCTATAGTGGATAATGGGTTAGTTTGTAGATCGTTCGACTGGGGTTCGAATTCGCTCTCTGTCTATTTTTCATTGACTATTTTGGTCTCTAAGTTTGTTGTTGGAGTGAGTTTAATTTAGGGGGAAATAAGGATCTGAGAACCTAAGTGTCTTCTACTCAGTGTGGTGTAGAAACGCCCATTTATGATAATTACCCCTAACCCTCATAGGAAAAGGAATTACGCCGTCGGCCTCGTTGCGCAGCGCCCTCCAGTGCCAGACTAGCTCAAGGTTGTACATTTACATTATTGTCCACATTTTGGGGGTTTTTGTGCAAATATTTGTGCCGGCCCCAGGGCCAATTTTCACGTGATCTTTATTGCTTTTGATTGATAATCAGCTGATTTTGGGCTTAGCATGAAAAACACGTAGAATTTTGGCTGGTAACAAGTTTTTAATGAGTAAGACTTGTTTGTTCTAAGCAAATTTATGTGCTTAGAAGCAGCTCTATGAAATTGGCGCCAGGTTTTAGGTAGTAACTTTTTTAAACCAATAAAATTATTCTATCCCGACATGTGTTTTGTACCGATGCTAAAACAGGTGCTAATTTATTTTGTTTTCCTTATAAAGAAAACATTTACATGTAATTTTATAAAATTTATTTTATAAAAAAATTATTCTAGCGTCAATACACGCGCGTCCTTTTTGTATCAATAAAAATTAGTAAAACGAACATTAAAGGTCGTATACACCATTTTGCAGACATACATTAAGTTTTACCAAATTATTAAGTAATATCTTATTTATTTGAAAGTTAACAATGATCAAGAATTCCACTTTTTTTTTAACAGTAATCACCCCAAGTAATATCTAATCAGATCTACAGCTCTTTCAGACATTTGCTAGAACGTCGACGCTACGAGATTGGAAATTCGAAAATATCGAACATTCTGAGTTTTTGTATCACCAACTGATGGCGTCCACACGAACAAAGTAATTACACAGTGCGGCCGGTGTCGAGTGAATTTCAGACTATGAATTCCGGACTTATTGGTAGTGATGCGTATGTCCCAGTGAATATTGACCGGTCACGTGAGAGGGTTTAACCAACGATAGGGGGAAAAGGGGTCCGATTTTTATAGGAGTCTGATATTCATATCACACCGGCGTTGTTTGTATTTGCAGCACACATTGTCAATGTCATGATTATTCAGCTAGTCTATGTTTATTCATGAAAATAGTACATTAAAACATTGTATAGAACAGATTACGTTATGCTGCACGAGTGGCTAATGGACTAAGGATTTCAAAACATGTTTACAAAAATATAGCAAGAATTGTTTATAGAAAAGTGTTTACTCGCTAAACACAGTCGGACATAAAAAAAAACCAGTCGGACATAAAAAAAACCATCTGAACGGCCTTAATTCCCCCTCCAAAAAAATCCTGCATTCCCCTCTGTGTGTGATCTGTTAGTTTATAAAAATAAGTAGTTTGAAAGTCTGGCATTGTTTGTGTCACAGTTATCATGACTGGCCTGTTTAATTTCCCACATTTTTCATGCAAGTGTCAGTGAAATTGACTTCAAACTTTTGTATTTGTTTTTGATGTATATTGCTTTTGTATCGGCAAGGGAGATAGAACTTAGAAGGCATCAAAGATTGTGTCCTAAATAAAAAGAATACTTTATGTCAGAGGTAATCGGGACAAAGAAACAAATGGCTCCCTTGTTTATGAAAAATATACTTAACTCTTGGGTTTTTTTTTGTTTGTTTGGGTTTCTTTTTATTTATTTTTAATTTTTATATTTTTCTTGTGTTTTGGGGTTTTGTTTTGTTTTTTTGTTTTTTTTTTGGGGGGGGGGGGGTGTGTTTAGGGGGGGGGGGGGTTAATTAAGGAGGTTTTATGAATTGCAATGCAGATGATTGCCCAGATTTTACAGGTCGGATTGTGTGTGACGTGGCTAGTAGTAGCACGGCGCGTAGATGGTCGCATTGAACGAATCCCCACTGATGCCGCTTAGCTGAATGCTCCAAATCTCAAGGCGGCTTGCCCCTGAAAACACTGCAGTGTCGTCTCCGTGATTGCCTAGCTGTATTTCATCGTCTGTGACCGCCACCCAGTAACGACCGCTGCCGCCTCCCAGGTTGCAATCGACTAGAAAAGCTGTTTTTCGCTCACTGATAATTATACATCTTTTATCTGTAAACGCTGTCACACACAAAAAAAGAATTATTAAATTGAAAACTGCACGATCTATTCCATTTTACTGAAAGAATATCTTACTAAAGTAGTGGAAGTTTCACGCGTTTCGAGCGAGGTTTTCATGATTACCCCTGCCCATCTCAGATGGCGGGGACGTATTCACTTATGTCTGTTTATCTGTCGGGCTGTCTGTCGAGCTATTGGTATGTCGGGCTGTTTGTCTGCTGTCTGTCTATGCTGTCTGTCTGTCTATTGTTTATCTTTAAGCAAGATTATAGGGAAGAAAACATTGGATGGATTCAGCGAAACTTGGTGGGTAGATAGCTATGGTGGCCCTGGAGGGACACGCATATCATGAATGGTGTAACCTAAGGTAGGATACACCATTGGTAATTGCTTGAATTATCATGAATGGGTGGATTTGGGGTGTTGTATTTTATAGTAAATCTCGTTTAACTGGCCTGTGCGAAGTTTTACAATTATAGATGGCGAGAAAATCACGAAAAACAGCGTTTGTTTTAAACCGCCGTAAGGCAGTTATTCTTATGTTATTATTGTTCCTTCGCGATCGCGAATTTTGTTTTATAAAATTATATTTTTCGGAATAATTACAGGATATCTAGCGCGATCATTTTGCTGGATGCCTAGAATCATTATTTACTTTCAAATAAGTAAGATATTTCTTAAGAATTCGGTAGTGAATATTTTTGATATCTGCAAATTTTGTATCCGAGATTTGTTTCTGAACTTAAAACAGATCCACTGATCTCTCGTGATAATAGAGGGAGCCCTCAATAAGCCCGTTTTTGGAGTATTGATGACCTGCATAGACGGAAGGCGCGCCCCGGACAAATGAAAAACTCGGTCTTGGAGCAAGACTAGCCAAAACCTAGCTTGATGGAAACAAAATTCGCGTCAAAATTTAGGTTTCGTCGTGAAATTTGACGTGAATTTGACGTCAATATTCGCGACTTTAGGGGCAAGTCGCGAAATTTGACGTCAATATTCGCGACTTTTGGGGAAAATCGTTAAATTTGACGTCAATATTGGCGTCAATATTCGCGACTTTGGGTAAAGTCGTGAAATTTGTCGCGAATATTGACGTCAATATTCTCGATATGCGTAATCCCTTCAGGGCCACCATAGATAGCTTATGGGTCAAGGATGATTCCATTAAATGTCCAGATTGATCTGGATCCAGTTCAGGTAATCTGGATCACTTTGACAACCAGTTACGCTGGGATGCGCTTTGAGCTATGATTGGATAGAATTTGGGCGACCTGTGAACTGGAGGTCACCAGTTCCGCGGCTCAGCTGCGCTGCGTGCAATAGGAAGGTCAAAAGGTCAGGTCACGACTTTCTTCTCAGAATTCTGGGCGGTGGGACCTAGCAAAGTGTCTAATAATTTGCAAACGGCGATCGGTCCGATCTAGTCTGGTTCCCAGACCAAATATTTCTGACTATTTCTGATTAAATATTAGGTCCGGTGGCCGCCAATGTCACGTGACCAAAACTGGAGAAATTCCTCCAGTTTCCGAAAATGTTCGAAGTTTTCCGAACATGTTCTATTGACGGTCGGGTATTATCGTTAACGTTCGCGATGTCGAGTGTTTCCGGGTGTTAAGTGGTTATAAGGTAACGTTAATAAAATAATGTCCATTTTCTTTTATGGTTTTTATAAAATAACCCCCCCCCCCCCCCCCCCCGGCTACAGTGCACGACCATTTAAATATTGTTTTCCTATATAAGAGAAATTTGTTATATTCATATTGTGCTCCAGTTCCTCCTATTTCTGGTAAATGATAGGTCCTGTGTGAGCGACAATTCATCAATCTACTGTAACTTTGCAAGTGTCATTCACCCATACACTATTTACGCCACCTTTTTTTGCCTCGCTATGATTTTCAGGTTTCCATGTATACCCAATTTGGCTAATGTTTTGAGAAAATCTAAACAAAAAGTATTACAAAAAAGCAGTCGTTTATGTTGTGAGAGCTTACCAGTGCAGCTTTTGTCTTCTTGTCCTTAATAATCTTTAGCAGAGCGGTTACTCCAGCTTGTGACACTAGCGGTATGTCAATGTTGTCATCCATGGAGAGCTTCAAACTTAGACAGCCTCTCCAGAATCTTCCTGTTGGCCTCTACTTCACTTTGGAGGGACTAAACAGCCACTTTGATCTCGTTGATGGCCCTTAGGATAATGTTCAGTACAGCTACATCAATTCTTCTTCGGAATTCTTCTTCGGAATTCTCCTTAAACATTCTCCTTAAACATTCTACTTAAACATTCTACTTCGCAAATCTCCTTCGCAAATCTCCTTCACAATTGTTTTTCGCAATTCTCCTTCGCAATTATTTTTCCATTATTCTTTCTTCTTTGGAATTCCTCTCAGGAATTCTTTAAAATCTTCTTAGAAATTCTCCTTCAAAATTCTCCTTCGGAATAATTTTTTGGAATTGTTTTTTGATTTCTTTTTCGAAATGCTTATTAAAAATCTTCGGAAATCTCCTTCAGAAATCTTTGGATAACTTTTAACTTCTCCTGTGGAATTCTCCTTCGGAATTCTCTTCATAATTCTCCTTTAGACTTCTTGGAATCCCCCCTTGAAATTCCACTTAAAATTTCCGCTTGGAAATTCCCCTTCGAAATTTTCCTTTGGAATTCCCCTTTGGAATTCCCCTTTGGAATTCTCCTTTAGAATTTTTCGTCAAAATCCCCTTCGAAATCCTCTTTGTATCCTCTTTCGGAATTCTTCAGAATTCTCTTTCGGAATTCTTCTTCCCTTTGGAATTCCCCTTAGGAATTCTCCTTAGGAATTCTCCTTTGTAATTCTTTTTCAAAATCCTCTTTGGAATCCTCCGTAAATATTTGGAATTCTCCTTCGGAATTCTTCTTAGGAATTCTTCTCCGGAATTCTCCTTTGAAATTCTTCTTAAAAAATTCTCCTTACAAATTATTATTCGCAAATCTCCTTTACAATTGTTCTTCACAATTCTCCTTCGCAATTATTTTTCCAATATTCGTTGAAATCTTTTTAGAAATTATCCTTCAGAATTCTCCTTCGGAATAATTGTTTGGAATTGTTTTTCGAATTCTTCTTCGAAATGCTTATTAAAAATCTTCGGAAATCTATTTCAGAAATCTTTTGAGAACTTTTAACTTCTCCTTTGGAAATTTCCTGTGGAATTCTCCTTTGGAATTCTCTTCAGAATTCTCTTCAGAATTCTCCTTTGGAATTCTCCTTCAAATTCCCCTAAAAAATTCCCCTTGGTATTTCCGCTTGGAAATTACCCTTCAAAATTCCCCAATCTTCTTCAAAAATTCTCCTTCAGGATTCTCTTCAGAATTTTTCTTTGGAATTCTCCTTTGGAATTCCCCTTCGGAATTCCCCTTCGGAATTTCCCTTTGGAATTTCCCTTTGGAATTCTCCTTTTGAATTTTTCGTCAAAATCCCCTTCAAAATCCTCTTTGTATCCTCTTTCGGAATTCTTCAGAATTCTCTTTCGGAAGTATTCTTCCCTTCGGAATTCCCCTTCGTAATTCCCCTTATTAAATTCCTCTTAGGAATTCTCCTTCGTAATTCTTTTTCAAAATCCTCTTTGGAATCCTCCGTAAATATTTGGAATTCTCCTTCGCAATTATTTTTCCATTCTTCTTTCTTCTTCGGAATTCTTCTCAGGAATTCTTTGAAATCTTCATACAAATTCTCCTTCAGAATTCTCCTTTTTTATATTCTTATTTTAAATCCTTATCAAAATTGTCTTCGGTATCCTTTGGAATTCTCTTTCGGAAATCTTCTTCAGAATTCTCCCTAGCAATTCTTCAGAATTCTCCTTCGGAAGTCTTCTTCCCTTCGGAATTCCCCTTCGGAATTCCCCTTAGGAATTCTCCTTCGTAATTCTTTATCAAAATCCTCTTTAGAATCCTCCGTTGGAATTCTCCTAAGGAATTCAACATTTTTATTTGCAAATCTCCTTCACAATTGTTTTTCGCAATTCTCCTTCGCAATTATTTTTCCATTATTCTTTCTTCTTTGGAATTCTTCTCAGGAATTCTTTGAAATCTTCTTAGAAATTCTCCTTCAGAATTCTCCTTCAAATAATTTTTTTTTGATTGATTTTTGATTTTTTTATTTGAAATCCTTATCAAAATTATCTTCGGTATCCTTTGGAATTCTCTTTCGGAATTCTTCCTCAGAATTCTCCTTAGAAATTCTCTTCATAATTCTCCTTTAGACTTCTCCTTGGAATCCCCCCTTGAAATTCCACTTGAAATTTCCGCTTGGAAATTCCCCTTCGAAATTTTCCTTTGGAATTCCCCTTTGGAATTCCCCTTTGGAATTCTCCTTTAGAATTTTTCGTCAAAATCCCCTTCGAAATCCTCTTTGTATCCTCTTTCGGAATTCTTCAGAATTCTCTTTCGGAATTCTTCTTCCCTTTGGAATTCCCCTTAGGAATTCTCCTTAGGAATTCTCCTTTGTAATTCTTTTTCAAAATCCTCTTTGGAATCCTCCGTAAATATTTGGAATTCTCCTTCGGAATTCTTCTTAGGAATTCTTCTCCGGAATTCTCCTTTGAAATTCTTCTTAAAAAATTCTCTTAAAAAATTATTATTCGCAAATCTCCTTTACAATTGTTCTTCACAATTCTCCTTCGCAATTATTTTTCCAATATTCGTTGAAATCTTTTTAGAAATTATCCTTCAGAATTCTCCTTCGGAATAATTGTTTGGAATTGTTTTTCGAATTCTTCTTCGAAATGCTTATTAAAAATCTTCGGAAATCTATTTCAGAAATCTTTTGAGAACTTTTAACTTCTCCTTTGGAAATTTCCTGTGGAATTCTCCTTTGGAATTCTCTTCAGAATTCTCTTCAGAATTCTCCTTTGGAATTCTCCTTCAAATTCCCCTAAAAAATTCCCCTTGGTATTTCCGCTTGGAAATTACCCTTCAAAATTCCCCAATCTTCTTCAAAAATTCTCCTTCAGGATTCTCTTCAGAATTTTTCTTTGGAATTCTCCTTTGGAATTCCCCTTCGGAATTCCCCTTCGGAATTTCCCTTTGGAATTTCCCTTTGGAATTCTCCTTTTGAATTTTTCGTCAAAATCCCCTTCAAAATCCTCTTTGTATCCTCTTTCGGAATTCTTCAGAATTCTCTTTCGGAAGTATTCTTCCCTTCGGAATTCCCCTTCGTAATTCCCCTTATTAAATTCCTCTTAGGAATTCTCCTTCGTAATTCTTTTTCAAAATCCTCTTTGGAATCCTCCGTAAATATTTGGAATTCTCCTTCGCAATTATTTTTCCATTCTTCTTTCTTCTTCGGAATTCTTCTCAGGAATTCTTTGAAATCTTCATACAAATTCTCCTTCAGAATTCTCCTTTTTTATATTCTTATTTTAAATCCTTATCAAAATTGTCTTCGGTATCCTTTGGAATTCTCTTTCGGAAATCTTCTTCAGAATTCTCCCTAGCAATTCTTCAGAATTCTCCTTCGGAAGTCTTCTTCCCTTCGGAATTCCCCTTCGGAATTCCCCTTAGGAATTCTCCTTCGTAATTCTTTATCAAAATCCTCTTTAGAATCCTCCGTTGGAATTCTCCTAAGGAATTCAACATTTTTATTTGCAAATCTCCTTCACAATTGTTTTTCGCAATTCTCCTTCGCAATTATTTTTCCATTATTCTTTCTTCTTTGGAATTCTTCTCAGGAATTCTTTGAAATCTTCTTAGAAATTCTCCTTCAGAATTCTCCTTCAAATAATTTTTTTTTGATTGATTTTTGATTTTTTTATTTGAAATCCTTATCAAAATTATCTTCGGTATCCTTTGGAATTCTCTTTCGGAATTCTTCCTCAGAATTCTCCTTAGAAATTCTCTTCATAATTCTCCTTTAGACTTCTCCTTGGAATCCCCCCTTGAAATTCCACTTGAAATTTCCGCTTGGAAATTCCCCTTCGAAATTTTCCTTTGGAATTCCCCTTTGGAATTCCCCTTTGGAATTCTCCTTTAGAATTTTTCGTCAAAATCCCCTTCGAAATCCTCTTTGTATCCTCTTTCGGAATTCTTCAGAATTCTCTTTCGGAATTCTTCTTCCCTTTGGAATTCCCCTTAGGAATTCTCCTTAGGAATTCTCCTTTGTAATTCTTTTTCAAAATCCTCTTTGGAATCCTCCGTAAATATTTGGAATTCTCCTTCGGAATTCTTCTTAGGAATTCTTCTCCGGAATTCTCCTTTGAAATTCTTCTTAAAAAATTCTCTTAAAAAATTATTATTCGCAAATCTCCTTTACAATTGTTCTTCACAATTCTCCTTCGCAATTATTTTTCCAATATTCGTTGAAATCTTTTTAGAAATTATCCTTCAGAATTCTCCTTCGGAATAATTGTTTGGAATTGTTTTTCGAATTCTTCTTCGAAATGCTTATTAAAAATCTTCGGAAATCTATTTCAGAAATCTTTTGAGAACTTTTAACTTCTCCTTTGGAAATTTCCTGTGGAATTCTCCTTTGGAATTCTCTTCAGAATTCTCTTCAGAATTCTCCTTTGGAATTCTCCTTCAAATTCCCCTAAAAAATTCCCCTTGGTATTTCCGCTTGGAAATTACCCTTCAAAATTCCCCAATCTTCTTCAAAAATTCTCCTTCAGGATTCTCTTCAGAATTTTTCTTTGGAATTCTCCTTTGGAATTCCCCTTCGGAATTCCCCTTCGGAATTTCCCTTTGGAATTTCCCTTTGGAATTCTCCTTTTGAATTTTTCGTCAAAATCCCCTTCAAAATCCTCTTTGTATCCTCTTTCGGAATTCTTCAGAATTCTCTTTCGGAAGTATTCTTCCCTTCGGAATTCCCCTTCGTAATTCCCCTTATTAAATTCCTCTTAGGAATTCTCCTTCGTAATTCTTTTTCAAAATCCTCTTTGGAATCCTCCGTAAATATTTGGAATTCTCCTTCGCAATTATTTTTCCATTCTTCTTTCTTCTTCGGAATTCTTCTCAGGAATTCTTTGAAATCTTCATACAAATTCTCCTTCAGAATTCTCCTTTTTTATATTCTTATTTTAAATCCTTATCAAAATTGTCTTCGGTATCCTTTGGAATTCTCTTTCGGAAATCTTCTTCAGAATTCTCCTTCAAAATCTCCCTAGCAATTCTTCAGAATTCTCCTTCGGAAGTCTTCTTCCCTTCGGAATTCCCCTTCGGAATTCCCCTTAGGAATTCTCCTTCGTAATTCTTTATCAAAATCCTCTTTAGAATCCTCCGTTGGAATTCTCCTAAGGAATTCAACATTTTTATTTGCAAATCTCCTTCACAATTGTTTTTCGCAATTCTCCTTCGCAATTATTTTTCCATTATTCTTTCTTCTTTTGAATTCTTCTCAGGAATTCTTTGAAATCTTCTTAGAAATTCTCCTTCAGAATTCTCCTTCAAATAATTTTTTTTTGATTGATTTTTGATTTTTTTATTTGAAATCCTTATCAAAATTATCTTCGGTATCCTTTGGAATTCTCTTTCGGAATTCTTCCTCAGAATTCTCCTTAGAAATTCTCCTTACCAATTCTTCAGAATTCTCTTTCGGAAGTCTTCTTCCCTTCGGAATTCCCCATCGGAATTCCCCTTAGGAATTCTCCTTCGTAATTCTTTATCAAAATCCTCTTTAGAATCCTCCGTCAGAATTCTCCTAAGGAATTCATCTTCGGAATTCTCCTTTGAAATTCTCTTTAAAAAATTCTCCTTAAAAATTCTTATTCGCAAATCTCCTTCACAATTCTTCTTTTTTGAATTCTTCTTCGAAGTGCTTATTTAAAATCTTCGGAAATGTTCTTCAGAAATCTTTGGAGAACTTTCAACTTCTCCTTTGGAATTTTTCCTGTGGAATTCCCCTTCGGAATTCTCTTCAGAATTCTCTTCAGAATTCTCCTTTTGAATTCTCTGTCAAATTCCACTTAGAAATTCCCCTTAGAAATTCCCCTTGGAAATTACCCTTCGAAATTCCACAATCTCCTCTAAAATTCTCCTCTGAAATTCTCCTTTGGAATTCCCCTTCAAAATTCCTCTTCAAAATTTTCCAGGAATTTCCCTTGGAATTCTCCTTCGGAATTCCCCTTTGGAATTCTCCTTTATAATTTTTCGTCGAAATCCCCTTCGAAATCCTCTTTGTATCCTCTTTGTATCCTCTTTTGGAATTCTTCAGAATTCTCTTTCGGAAATCTTCTTCCCTTCGGAATTCCCCTTAGGAATTCTCCTTGGTAATTCTTTTTCAAAATCCTCTTTGGAATCCTCTGTAAATATTTGGAATTCTCCTTTGGAATTCTCCTAAGGAATTTTCCTAAGGAATTCTCCTAAGAAATTATTCACCGGAATTCTCCTTTGAAATTCTCCTAAGGAATTCATCTTCGAAATTTTCCTTTGAAATTCTCCTTAAAAAATTCTCCTTAAAATTTCTTATTCCCAAATCTCCTTCACAATTGTTCTTGGCAATTCTCCTTCGCAATTATTTTTCCATTATTCTTTCTTCTTTGGAATTCTTCTCAGGAATTCTTTGAAATCTTCTTAGAAATTATCCTTCAGTGTTCTCCTTTGGAGGGAAATATCACCCAAAAGTTATCCGATGACCCCACACAAATTGAAAAGAAAATGAAAGATGGTGAAATAAGCTTCATTTTGGTGTATAGTTTAGTCACCTTGGAGAGTTGTGAGTAATTTCCAAATTTGTTTGAAGTTGGGGTATTTTTTATTGTTGTCTATGGGACTTTTTTGGATGTGGGCAACCTATAGTCTCAAAATAGCGGCGCCCGGGGGCATTTAAAAATGGCCGCCTTTGTTCTCAGCATAGGTAAAAATGAAAATAAAACCAAATATAGATAAATAGTGTCTATATTTAACACTGATTTTCAGGTTTTTATTGAAAAAACAATCTTTTAAGTCATATTATTGAAGTTTAGCTAAGTATAACATTATTTACAAAATGATTACTGTTTCCCTTCACCCCAGGTGGCATGTGTCCTAAGTTCTGTCCTCTTATGGTGTTTGATTTTCTATTTTACTCCCACTCAATGTTTTTTCTTTTTTAAACTGGTAATTAAGGATACTACTTTTTATTTGGGAGCCTTTGACGTTTTTTTTTTATTGAGGTTGTCTGGGCTGAGCTGTGAATTTGAACAAATGCAAAAACAGGTGAACATGCACATCTGGGGTGAAACTTACAACCAATGGTTGAGGGTTTTACTACGAGTAGTACAATTAAGTAAACATCAACAAAATGGAGGCCATGGTGTAGTGTTCGAAGATGAGGTTTTCTATCAGTATTTTTAAAACCTTTTGCAGTAATTATGTTCACTTTCAATACTTTTCCAGTCAGTCACTGTGGAACTGTAACTTAGTTTTGGGTCTAATTGACCCTTTCTGTACAGATTTTGTGCAGAATAATACAAATGAAATCTCTGTGATCTACACTGCGCCCTTCTTTTTTTGTAAGCTTGTCCTTTCGCACGTTGGGTATGAAATTGTTGTATTTTCTCCATTTTAGTGAGGGCATTGTCAGCCGGAGACTGAACCGTTATTGGGCAACCAGCTGCTTTGCACTTTTTCACTATCGAATTGGCCTGCCCGTTATTCACCAGGTGTAGTGCGCTGTGATCCCTACTTTAACCATTTCTAGAAAAGGTCAGTGTTCCCTTTGGATTGGTTACTGAGAAGGCATGGTTCATTGATTCTGCTTTTTTTGTACTGGTGCCGAATTTATTTTTTTCCAAAGCTTCTGGTCCAATTCTTTTGCTCAGCAATTTGACAACAGTTTCTGCATCACTTTTTGACAATTTTAGTTTCCCTCTGGCATAGACTGGCAGGTATGGAAACTTGTATTTCCCACCATCACATATTGGTGACCATTTCTTACAAAGGTTATGGTCTCCCATGTAGCATTGACAAATGGCACTGGTCCTGCAATTTTGTCTTTTCTGTTTTTTGTTTCCCGGGAAACATTTCTGGACTGAATGTGGCCCGACTGACAGCTGCACAAGTTGTAACCCTATTTACCAAAAGAGGTTCGTTACAGTTTATCAGTTTTCTGCATATGTGTTGCAGAGCCGTGCATTTGAAGGATTGTAAAAATACAGTATACCACCTCGGTCCGGGAATGTGAGCTTCTAATTCTGAGCATTTGGGATGAATCTGGCCATGGAATTGGCACTACTTGGCTCTTGAGCGAGAGGGTATTTTTTCAAAATGGACGCTCTGCAGATTGGACTTTAAAACTAGTTTTAGGGGTGTTCTCCTTTGGAGGAAAATATCACCCAAAAGTGATCAGATGACCCCACACAAATTGAAAAGAAAATGAAAGATGGTGAAATAAGCTTAATTTTGGTGTATAGTTTAGTCACCTTGGAGAGTTGTGAGTATTTTCCCCAATTTTTTGAAGTTGGGGTATTTATCATTGTTGTCTATGGGACTTTATTTGGATGTGCGCAACCTATAGTCTCAAAATGGCGGCGCCCGGGGGCATTTAAAAATGGCAGCGCCCGGGGGCATTTAAAAATGGCGGCGCCCGGGGGCATTTAAAAATGGCCGCCTTTCTTCTCAGCATAGGTAAAAATGAAAATATAACCAAATATAGATAAATAGTGTCTATATTTAACACTGATTTTCAGGTTTTTATTGAAAAAACAATCTTTTAAGTCATATTATTGAAGTTTAGCTAAGTATAACATTATTTACAAAATGATTACTGTTTCCCTTTACCCCAGTTGGCATGTGTCCTAAGTTCTGTCCTCTTATGGTGTTTGATTTTCTATTTTACTCCCACTCAATGTTTTTTCTTGTTTAAACTGGTAATTAAGAATAATATTTGTTATTTGGGAGCCTTTGACGGTTTTTTTTTATTGAGGTTGTCTGGGCTGAGCTGTGAATTTGAACAAATGCAAAAACAGGTGAACATGCACATCTGGGATGAAACTTACAACCAATGGTTGAGGGTTTTACTACGAGTAGTACAATTAAGTAAACATCAACAAAATGGAGGCCATGGTGTAGTGTTCGAAGATGAGGTTTTCTATCAGTATTTTTAAAACCTTTTGCAGTAATTATGTTCACTTTCAATACTTTTCCAGTCAGTCACTGTGGAACTGTAACTTAGTTTTGGGTCTAATTGACCCTTTCTGTACAGATTTTGTGCAGAATAATACAAATGAAATCTCTGTGATCTAGCATAATGAATGGTTTTAATATTTAATAAAAGAAGTGTCGTGAACAAGACTGTGTTTAGCTTCCTTCTCGTGTACGTAAATTTATAATGTCCCGTGTGGTTAGGTACCAGTCTTCTATTTTCTTATCCTCATCATGCGTGGCCCAGCGTGTATTATTTCCCGGGGTTTGATGGCCAGTGTGAAACGACCGTGCATATTCCCGGGAAATAGTGTCCCCGGGGGTTACCAAATGGGTCTAGTGTGAACGGTTGCTGGGGTGTTGGTGGGGCAAAAAATCCCCGGGAATTTCCCGGGGATTTATTTCCCGGGGATTGGCTCTGCAGTGTGAAAAGGGCTTTAGTAGTACAAACTGTATCCATATTTCAGTTACGTGTGTGATATAGACAAGGCGTTAATGTCGTTGTTAATTACTGATTAATTCTGACATTGAATGTCTTATGTTTTGTTTGAAATGTATATAATACAAGCTAAATGTACTGATCAAAACATGTTAATGTTTATAATAAAAGTGCATGCTAAACAACGCTGATAGTAAATTTAGGAACAACAATTATATTTTTAACTTTATGTTAATTTATGCAAAATAAGGATGTCTGTTTGTAAATTTAGAGAAACAAAAATGTGGCTCAAGTATCTTCTGGCATCGCTTTATTAAACACAAACCACATAATGTTATCAACTTCATTTTGTGTTAAGATTCAAAGAATGGCCCATATTATAATGAGTGCTTACATGAATTCTAAGGAATAAATAGCCACGGTGATTTATGGGCAAAACACCACCGACACCACTTCTAATGATATAAACGTCCTTACCGGAATCAATTAGTCATCACACACGTGTGCGCGATATTGTCCAGCTTGCCACATTTATTTGACGCACAATACTTTGACGAGGTAAACAGTTACGGTGACACGATGTCAGTTACTGTGACAGGATATTGTCAAGCAGTGAAATTATCAGCAGTGAAACTAGAATCGCTGGATGCTCGGAGTTATTACAGTTCGGACAATTAGCATGTCACTTCAGATGATAATTTCACGTTTTAAGTGCAAATAATCATAATAAGCTTCAAATCTTGGGGGGGGGGGGGGGGGTTGGTGTCAAATTTGACGTCGATATTCGCGTCAAATTTCACGAATTTCCCCGAAA
Source organism: Crossaster papposus (assembly GCA_037893245.1). Lineage (NCBI taxonomy): Eukaryota > Metazoa > Echinodermata > Asteroidea > Velatida > Solasteridae > Crossaster > Crossaster papposus. Next base: position 7,207 of record JBAIAA010000214.1, on the reverse strand, counting down.
GTCGCGAATATTGACGTCAATATTCGCGACAAAATTCACGACTTTCCTCAAAGTCGCGAATATTGACGTCAATATTGACGTCAATATTCACGACTTTCCCAAAAAGTCGCGAATATTGACGTCAAATTTGACATCAATATTCGCGACTTGCCCCCAAAGTCGTAAATATTTTGACGCGAATTTTTTCCCCAGTAAGCTAGGTTTTAGCTAGTCTTGTTCCGGGGCGCGCACCGTCCGTCTAGTCTAGTACAGTATGCATGCAGTTCATCAATCATCAATACTCCGAAAACGGGCCTATTGGGGGCGCCCTCGATTGTCACGAGAGACCAGTGGATGTGTTTCAAAGGTAAAGGTAGATACACCATTGGTAATTGCTTGAATTATCATGAATGGGTGGATTTGGGGGGTTGTATTTTATATAAAATCTCGTTTAACTGACCTGTCCGACGTTTTACAATAATTTATGAATGGCGAGAAAATCAAGAAAAACTGCGTTTGTTTTCAACAGCCGTCGGGCAGTTGAATATTCTTATGTTATTATGTGTTTTTGGCGATCGCCATCCGGCGATCGCGAATTTATAAGATATTTCTTAATAATCCGGTAGTAAATATTTTTGATGTCTGCAAGTGGTGTATCCTACCTTTAAGTTCAGTTCACGAGATTTGTTTCTGAACTTGAAACAAATCCATTGATCTCTCGTGACAATCGAGGGCGCCCTCAATAAGCCCGTTTTCTGAGTATGGATGATCGATGAACAACTGCATAGACGGACGGCGCGCCCCGTACAAATGAAAAACTCGGTCTCGGAGCAAGACTAGCCAAAACCTAGCTTGTGGAACAAAATTCGCGTCAAAATATTTGCGACTTTGGGGCAAGTCGTGAATATCGACGTCAAATTTGACGTCAATATTCGCGACTTTTTGGGAAAGTCGTGAATATTGACGTCAAATTTGACGTCAATATTCGCGACTTTGAGGAAAGTTGTGAAATTTGTCGTGAATATTGACGTCAATATTCACGATCTGCGTAGTCCCTTCAGGGCCACCATAGTTAACTACCCATAATGTCACGTTGTGGGAGTCTGTATAGGGTATCAGCAAGGCGGTAACAGCGTGACCTCTGGCAAACAAACAAATTCCCATGGAAAATGAGCCTGAAGATTAATTGTGAGGCGTTCAGTCACAATGAGACGGAACTGGGCAGACGTCAAAATGAAGGTTTGCATGTGTATATAAAAGATAATATAATGATCCGTAGACTACAGTTTGTTGCACTTCATTTGGACATTCCCTTGACGAGTTAAGCCTGTTACGCGAGTTATGACGAGTTTGTGTTTATTCTAATGTAAAGAGCCACTCAGGTTCAAGTTTTGTATTCGTGAACATAACAGGTGCCAAACATTTTTCCCTAAAAAACATTTGTATTACACATAGTTGACACTATAACTTTAAAACACGTGTAGTAGTCCAGTCAAAATACCAAATTTGGTATTGTTGACCTCAAACAAATTGTAACAAATCTTATTTCACCACAGTGCACTTCTATAAGGTCCCTAGAATTACATACTGAAAATCTTTAAAAATCTAAGTGGTGGAAATATGTCTAATTTGAATAAATCGTTAATCCCTGACGTGTAATATAATTATGCCTATATTTGGGTATATTATTATTATTATTATTTTGGAAAAGTTTATTTTGGTGATTCTATTTACACATCCTTACTTCAATAACATTTTCTAAAGCTTGTAAGTGACTGAATAATTATGAAAATAGAGTAATGGTTCAAAATGACAACAATATTAGGCTATAATTTGCACGCATTAACCTTGTCTCCAGATATCATCAAGTAGTCAGTATGAACGAGCTTCAAATTCACCAAGTTGCTTACTGGCACAGTTATCCTATTAAAACCTTATGGAAAATCATTATGAACAATGACAACATTGTGATATTTAGCCCAGCAAACAACTACTGGGGGAAAATCGTGTATCCATAAACTGGGATAAAAAGTAGGTGAAGGGTTACCTAAGATGAGAGACTTAAACAAGTTCAAGGAAACCCCCAACATTTAAGATTTTAGTTTACTTACAATAATCGTATCTACGTTAGAATGTATTTTAAGGATTTGTTTGAACTTGTTCAAGTCTCCCATATTAGGTAACCCTTTAACTTATTTTTCGCCCAGTTTATGAACAAACCATTTTCCCCCAGTTTTGGTTTGCTGGGCTAAATATCACAAGGTTATTATTGTTCATATGATTTTCCATAAGGTTTTAATATGATAACTGTGCCAGTAAGAAACTAGGTGAATTTGAAGCTCACCAATACTGACTACTGAATGATATCTGGAGACAGTGTAATGTACGCACATTTATAGGGTCACGAAGTTGTCATTTTGGATAATTATGTTCTCATAATTATTCAGTCACTTATACGCTTTAGAAAATGTTATCGAAGTAGGGATATGTAAGTAGAATCACCCAAATAAACTTTTCAGTTTTTTGTTTATGTATTATATACCCAAATATGGTAATAAATATATTACGCGGCAGGGATTAACGATTTATGCAAATTAGTCATATTTCCACCACTTGAATTTTTAAAGATTTTAAATATGTCATTGTGGGGACCTTTTAGAAATGCATTGTACAAAGACTCACGATCCAAAAGTTCGTTGACCTTGCCTCCAAACTTTTATTTTTCAAGTCGGACGTCTCAATTATTCGTTCACTATAATTATATTATAATAATTAATATTATCATTAGCAACTTACATCCACAAAATCACTGGTTTTAGTTTTTGTTAAGCAGTTAACTTTTTCTAAACATATCAGTAAACTTCAAACTTGCCCACTTCCAACAGTGGATAGGCAATAGAGTACCGAAGTATGACGTCAGTTGTCGTACTAGTCGACTGAAACGTCCATTGCGAAAGCACATGGAAAAGGTTGAGTAACTTTGACAGCCAAAAGATGACGTATTGACTTCGATACTCTATTAACAGGTATTCCCCCAGAAGGGGCTTACAACAGATTACCGATTAACTACCATGGGTATTCCCGGGACTGAGCGAGGTTGGGCCAGCTGCCCAGTCGGCGGATAGTTACTCCGCCGAGATCCCCGTGGTCCCCGGGGTCTCGAGGCCCGTCCCGGGACACCCCGTGACAAGGCCTGGCCACGGTAACTGGTCACCTTTCGTGACCACCTGGCCAAGCCCGGGCACAGAGGGAAAAAACAACCCCAACAAAACCCAAACCATTTTTTTTTAATGTTTTTTTTTTTTTTTTTAATTTTTTTTTTTTAATTTTTAATTTTTTTAATTTTTTTTTTTTAATTTTTTTTTTTTTTAATTTTTTTTATTTGTTGTTTCTCGTTATGTTTCATTGCCGGAGATTGGGATACTCCGGTTACAGTCTTGATGCATAAGTACAATAATTATCCTGATCAAATTGTGAGGATTTCACAGCCCCTGCAAAATCCCAATGAGTCTGTCCGTATCTGCAACTGACAGAAAAATACCGTCTCACATAAAGTACTTGTGCTCGCAGGTGAGAACTGTGAGAGACAACCATAGCCGCGCTCGCATTGGACTTTTTTTTTTTTTTTTTTTTTTTTTTTTGGTAAAACCTACGGAGAACCAAATTAAATTCAATGCGGACAGGCGGTAACATTGTCAAATTGTCCATTTTACCCTCCGCAACAGTAAGATCTACAGGCCCAAGCTTCTAGCGGAGGATTTAACACCGTGAACTTTGACAATCTCGTACCGTAACATTTGACAGTATTAAGTCCAATGCGAACGCGGCCTTAGACTGATAACAACATCATTAGCGAGCTGCAGCATTGTTATTTTGCAACTTGCAATACAATCTATATTTACTTGTGACGTACGCTTTCCAAGCTATAGTATAAACGGGTGATATATAGTACAGCCCGGGTGATAATGCCGACCAAGTGAAGGTCCTGTAGATAGTTGCTCCTCCTTTCCCCACCCATGTCACCGCTGATTGAGGAATTCTCGAGTTCTGCCTTCATGAGTAGCAGGCGCTTTCCTTTGTTCTCCCGATAGATCGAGACTGTCGCCGTCAACTCAGACATGTCCTCTGCCATCAGCTGAAAGGAATACACAAGATCTGAGCCAGTTTTGCGTTCTTAGTAACATATAGTCAACAGGTGTCTGTTGCAAATTCTCGTTTGCTTTAATTGCTAAAGTACGTCAGCTCAATTACGTGATTTCCCTGTCGTATGAATTTATATGCGCCTAAGAGTGGATAACTTAATTTGCTAATCTAACAATTAACTTCCTTTTCTAATCTAACAATTTACATTTGTTAGCATGCTTTATTTCCATTCCATTAACATCAATTGAAGCAATGCGTGCTCCTGATTTGCCATGTCGCTAAGCCAAAATGTTGTTATTCGGTTTCTAGGGGGTTATCCTTTTTTTGTTCTTTTTTTTTTATGTCTAGTCAATAAGGAAATAGCAAAGTTGGTATAAGTTGTACGCCAATATGATTGGGTATTTCTTTTCCCACACTCAGCTTGAGAACTTAACTTTTCACGCGAGTAACGTGTGATACTTCAATGCTTTTCCCCGTCCCGAATGTGTCTGTTTACTAAATCGAGCTTATTTTGAATAAACTGTTCCACGATCATGGGGTTCAGTGCATCTTTCCCAACTTGGGATCCCCTGGTGAGAGCATTACGTACTATGCAGGCATCACCCGGCTGACCTACCCGAGAGTGATTATTTGGTGTGAAAGATACATACGTTAAACCACGCTTTACTAATCTGTCTAGAATGGACAACGCGTTTGGCGCTAATATTCAATGTACGTGCTTATTAAATCACAACATAAGACCATGACAATGCCAGTGCAAGTTGATTCTGACTGCGCAGGGCATCCTTGGAATCCTACAATGCCGAGTTCAGCCGGTAAACACAACTTTCCCGCCAATAGCTTGAAAACGTGCCTCCATGCCAACCATTCCCGGCAGCACGATGGTGGATAGTGTTTAGCAATTAAACGTTGACGTTTATAAATTTGACACGTGCTTTCAGCTTCTAAACACGCTTACAACCGATATCAAAAGACGCATTACATAGATACTCCCCATACCCAGCGGCTCTATGGAGAGTAATATGACTGATACTGTGATAGTGATATTTTAAATAGGTATTTACCTCAGCTTATTTCTACCTTTCGAATTGCCACCTTGTTATTGTGTTTGTTTATTTAGGCCACATAAAAAAAATTACTTGTTTAGCGTCCCCGCCCGACCCTAAAAACCCACCCGACCACAATTTTTTTTTTTTTTTTGAAAAAAAATGCGCTAAAAGACCGCCACAGTGCATTTTCTACTGTTGCAAACGCTAGCAGACGAAATTTCCGGTGCCAGCGCAACTATCGGCAGAAACTTAAACAACTTCATTACAGGGTTCGACCTTAACGCTGGTCCGCTAGCCAAATTCTAGTCAAAACAGCGGCGGTCTAGTCAAAAACCCTTTCCTAAGTAGTCCGGCGGTCTAGTGAAAAAATGCAAAGATAAGCATAAGCGCACACGTCTGTAGAAGCTTATCGAAAATCGCAATACCAGTTCCTAAAAGATTACAATGACCCAACCGAGTTTCTTGAAAAGACCAACACCAAAGCCTCAGAACCGCGGCTCACCACTTCCCGAGTGACAAGATTGTTATCCAATCCTGAGGTCCAGTTAAACAAATCTTCATTGTCATTGGGTGTTGACTTTCTTCTTTCAGCACAGACATTCTCTCAACACAAAGTGCTACTCAAAGAATGTTGTTCAGGCCCGCTTATCTTCAACAAAGATACATTGTATTTACTTATGCCAACCCTTGCCAGGCAGATACAGAATTTATTTAATAGGCCCTGGTCGGTGTTTTCCTGGAGTGAATTTATTTATCTCTAGACCCAACGGATGGTCATTAAGTTGGCTGTAAGTAATTTTGCAAAAGTTTGCTATACCTATTTACAAAATGTATTAAGATGAACAGAAAAAAGGTTACATTCCTAAGGTTAATTATGTTATTGTCTTTGTTTTTAAAGAAAAAAAAGGAGAAAGGATACTTAAAGACTTATTTGAATGAACTTCTAAAATTTTCCCAACCGATTTCAGGGGTAAATAATAATACGATTTAGTCTTGGTTTTTCTGATATATAAGAAAATCGACATACAGGTACACCTGACAACTACAAGGCTAGCGAAATCAATTCCAGGTTTATTTAATAACATTTATTTCTGTTTTCATTGTTTTTTAAAAAGGAAGAGAAAAACAAATAAACGGAACCTTAACACCTTATATTTTGAGCTCCTAAACATTTTTCCAACAAATTGAGGGGCAAAATTTAATACGATTTATTTTCCGTTTTTCTTGTCTTTAACAAAAACGATCTATTTCGTGGAAATTGTAAGAGCTCGTTACATTTTTTAATTTATAATGGTTCCGTGATGTAATTTTACATAATAAACGCTTTATAGTGCAAGAGAAATAAAGTAAAACCACAGGAGAAATATTCGGGAGTATTTTCCGAATATATTCCAAGTAGGGGTAAGAAATCCAGACAATGATTGACAGCTGACCTACAAAATGTATACATTGTATCAGCCAGTAGACTTTGGAATTTCAACAGGCTGGGAAATGACACTTTGTGGCATATAATTTACACCCAATGAAAAGAAGAGATTGTTAGAAGGAAGAACAAGATTGGACGGGTTCTTTTATGGGATGGTTTATTTTTGAGGGGGGGGGGGGGGGGGGGGGGGGGGAGAACACACAGTCAATAACGAGACTGCCTCATATATGTAAAACTATTGCATTACATTGCCTTTGAGTGCAGTTCGCCGCGGCTGCTTGCTTACAAACAAAGTAGCTTAAAATGTGAAAAAAAACCATCTTTTCTTTTTAATCTTTTGACAGTTTTATTGGATATTGTACTGTTTAACATTGAATAAAACTGTTCTTTTAAGCAAAGTTTGGAATTAAACCTTAATACATCCCCAGTATGCCATCTGAGATGTAAAGTGGGCAACATTGGTGCACGTCTTCCTCTGGTGTGGACACCCTGTATACAAAAAAAAACAAAAAAAAAACCTCCCTCCCGACCCTAAACATTTGAAGTGGCCGGACGCTAAACAAGTATTTTTTTTTATGTGGCCTTATATATGAAATATCTGTTTGTTAAA